>JAGGAP010000055.1:0-124232 GCA_017657235.1 Termitomyces sp. T73sscA | reverse complement strand
GGACATGTGACCCCAACATGTGACTTAGGTATCATGTGACTTACCTTATTTTCTTCAACGCCTGGCAGGGTGGATCTCTAGACTTGTTCTCTTTGGATTCCCCTCTGCCAGGTGCGTAACTGTTAATACTGATTACCTACACATATATTAATATACTTTGGATTCCCCTCTGCCAGTTGTGTGATTAGCTACAACTCCCGGAGGTCGCCCTTACAAAAACAGAGGTCTACTTTGAATAGTTATGTGTCACGACCCGCTACAGACCCCCGGGACTCAGCCCTGGCCCCGGGACTCCAACCCTTCCCAAAACAACCCCCACGACCACCCCAGGCCCGGCCCGCTACCCGGCCAACCCCCTCGGCAGCCCCTGGCCATCATCGCCCATCACTGCCTGTCACCGCCACCAGCCACCACTACTTGCGGCATCTCCAGCCATCACTACCCATCACTGCCCATCACCGCCACCAGCCACCGCCACTTGCGGCATCCCCGGTCATCACCGCTGTAACCGCCACATCAGCACCAGCATCACCCATCACCCTCGGCCTGTGCCGAGACCCCCATCACGCATCACGCATCACGATCACGCACCACCGCCAACCCGGCCTCTGCATGCCACGCCCCGCTCCCATTCCCTCCTCACCACCCTGCTGCCGCATGTCTCCGCGTTCCAGTACAAGACCTCTGCACCGCACGACATGTCTCAACCTTGCCCTGTGCGGCCCCTGGGTCTCACCCCAAGCCCCAGTGCCGCGCTCTGCTACTGGAACCCGGGCCTGGAACCCGGGGACTGCATAGTATATAAGTCGTAGAGTAGTAAGTAGTACTCTAGTCTTGATATTATTGTAACCCCATATCGTTCTGTTGTGTTTTGTCTTGACCTCATTTTCTCGCATGTCCCGGTCTTGTCATTTCTACTTGCCTCTTTTCTTATTGTACTCATCTTGTATCGTCTTCCTGCCTCATTTCTACTTGTCTCGTCCTCTAACCTAATCTAATTGCTTCTTCTCTCCCTTTCTATTCTAAGTTCTCCTGACTCCTCTGTCCCTGGCTCTCCATCTCAGCCTGTCCTCTATCCCTTCATCTTATCTCGACCCTTTCCCCTTTTAGCCTGCTTAACCCCCGCGTCTCTGATTTCATCCCCGGGGCTCGCTAAGTCCCTGCCCCATCATCTCTTTGAACCTCAGAACTTGCTCGCTCACCAGCACTCGCCCGTTCCATCCTCTGGTACTCCTGGGACTTGCGCCCAACCCCGGCACTCATCCTCCACTCTCCTGGGCACTTGTCCACCCACCGGTGCTACCGGCGCTCCCCTACATACCGCCTCCACCCCACTTTGGTCTCCCATGCTCCAAGCCCTACCGGTGCTCTGCATCTGTGGGCACGGTGATCACCATGTAAGGTATTTGCCCAGTGGACTGAGCCCCCATAGTCAGCAGAACCTGATATTATGTGTGTTTTTATCATATAATCAATTTGTTGCTCCAGCAGTGGCTGACTAATGTGATCACATGACTAATTTGCCACTCTGGCAATGTTAACTAGAAAGGATAGTTGGCTTTCAATTGTCAGAATGGATATGATTTGTCAGCAACCTACTATTAGATGACTAAATAGAAATAAATAAAAACTCTGTTCACTAATTGGTGCCAAACAGGATGGAGCAGTAAATATGTGATTGGTGTGTAAACTAATTAGAATGACTGGAAATAAGCAAAAACAAATTCAGTAGTATGATTGTACTACAAAACTCACTACAGTCAAACTTCTTATAACCAATGGCTCTGATAGCTGATAACCTCTTCAGACAATGAGTTTTAGTGGTTTACCAACTCAGTTTGCAGAGAAATTTGAGACTCCTCCAATATCCAGTAATTAATGGATAAAATAGGTGGTACAACTGATAATTTTCTTGAAAAGTATTTTAATAAATTGATTTTTCTTACTTAAAATAATATATGAATTATAATTCAAGCTAAAAATATGCAAAAATTTTTAGAAAAAGTTGCTACAAACAGGTTCTGCCTGTCATACTGAAATGTCAACAATGAATCTCCTTGAAATTATAAAGCAGGTCTTTTATGACTCTCAAGTCAGAGATAGAACTATGCAGATAAGATTTCTTGCATGACTCTCATAGAAAAAGATCTCAAATGCCAATGAGATGTGGCTAGACTATGATGGTAACCTGGTTAATGAAGAAGTCATTGTTGAGCTTCTTGAGAATGTTTCTGACCATGAACATGGCTTAACTCAATTGGACTTGCAACAAAAATTATTGCTGAGAAAGGAGCTTCACATTAAGCAGCCAGTATAGCTCTCTTGTGAATTCAAAAACAATTAATTCGAGGCTGTAAGTGTGAGGAATAGTGATTGAAGAGGAGTTAAGAGCAATGCAGGAGACTTTAGTGAAGGAATTTCCAAGTGTTTGCGGGAAGAAATAATTTGTTTCTTGAGTCCAAACAGTTCTCAAAGATCGGTTTCTCCCTCATGAGAGAGAGAGGGGCCAAAAATCAAGCCAAGAGTGTAAAGTCCTGAAGTGCCAGAGGCTCAAAAGAGGCTAAATGAGGGTAGGCCAAGTGAAGGAGAGAGGAGAGGTGGAGAATGCAGACAGAATTGTTTTCAATGTAGAGTTTGTATGAGTTGCAGCCAAGGAGTTGGATCTCATAGTCCAAGTACCTGGCTGCTGCTGCTGCTGAGGCAGCCCCATGACGGAAGCTGTGGCCAGCATAGAGTTCTGGGTTGATGCCTGCAAGTGCCAAGGCATTGCGCACTGATTTGACAAAATAGTTGTAGGTGAGGGCCCCTCCATCTGGTTGCTTGAACAGAGGAGCGCTGCTGTCATGAGGAAATTTGGTGTACAGCTGCTTGAGGGCCGCAACTGGGCAGGAGGGGCAGCCAGGCACTGCAGCAATAGTGATTGTGATACTCCTCCTGAAGGGGTCTGTTTTGGAGGCGGGGAGAGTGAGTCGAACATGTGTGGGGTTTGCAAAGTCAGGCAGGAACTCAATTGAGCTATAAGAGAGGTTGAGGCTTGCATTATGCTTGCTTCTCTTGCCAATTGTGAACTCTTTGCTGCACAGAAGGGCTGAGTAAGCAAGGCAGCAGGCCATGTAGACTGCTGTGTGTCTCAGTGTTGTGCCTGGCTGGAGCTGTGCAAGCAGTGCATTGAGGATTGGGAGCGTGATTGGCTGAACTGGGCAGTGGTTCTGCTCACTGTAAAAGCGCTTGATTCCCCGGAGCAGGTGCTGGACAACAAGCAACTCAAGGGCTGTGAAAGGCAGGTCAGCATCAATGTGGAGGGAGTGCACTGATGCAAGGTATGCTTTAATTGTCTTGGGCTGAATGCGGGGGCCAAGGCTCGCAACTCAAGACAAGATGGCCTGCTGTGATGCAGGGAGGATGGAACCATCTGGGTTGTAGAGACCCTGGAGCTGGACATGAAGAATGAACTGGCGCTGGCCTGTGGAGTATGTATGTCTTGTGCTAGAGGCAAGTCTATGCCAAAGATAGAAAGTGATGGTTTTGGGGTGGTTGCAGTCTTGCTCATACTACCATGCTGGAGGCGCTTTGAGGTGGGTTTCTGATTAAGCCATGGTGCAATAGAAAACATGCAAGAGTAAGCAAAACAAGAAGTGGTGTCAGCAATTGAGTTATCAGTAGATGAGAGCCACTCAGAGGAAAAAGAGAAATCCAGACAACAGGCCAGGGCTATCATATACTTCATGAGTTTCATTGTCTCCCTTGAACGTATTGTTTTGTCATGGATCACATTGAAAATGGCTTTGTTGTCAATGTGGAATATGATATGACACCCCCTGAATTGTTCACCCTAGCAGAGAATAGCATGGATTACTGCTAGCATCTCTTTCACCTGGATGTGTGCCTTGCGGAGGCAGAGTGGACAGCGGGCCAAGAACCATTGTGTGCTGAGGTGTCCTTCTAGGCCTTTCAAACCACTTGCATCAGTGAAAACATTGATTTGGTGGCAGTGAGGCAAGAGAAAGCAAATGCCATTCCACTCAGATGCAACTGCTCCCTACCATGCAATGTCCTGATGAGCTATTTGAGGTATGTAGCACCTGGTGAATGGCGCAAAGGGAAATGAGGCTGCAAAGTCAAAGAGACTACGAATAAATGCGCGTGACATGGGAATCACCTGTGATACAAACTGCAGAAATCTAGTAAGCTCGTCAAGATTATGCTTGGTGCAGGATTTGCGGGTGCACTACACCGCTATGGTTTCCTGGAGGAAATTGAGCTTGTCCCAGAGGAGTCGGACTTCCATGGTTAGAGAATCAAGTTCCAGGCCCAGGAATTCTATTGTTGTGTGAGGGCCAACAATTTTGGAGGGTTAAAATGTGAGTCTGAGCTGTGCACCAAGTTTGAGGGTCCAGGAGAGGAATTGTTGAATCAGGGAGAGGGGGGAATGAGGTGGGAATATGCTGAGGAAGTCATTGAGATAGTGGCATATGCAAGCAGGAATGTTGTGTTGAAGGATCCAGTGCAGAGCCTTAGCAAAAAGATTAAAAATGTATGGTGCCAAGCGTGCATCAAATGCAAGAATGAGGTCATAATAGAATGAGCCAAGCCACTCAAAGCCCAGGAGCGGCCAACCAGACTGGCAAACTGGGATGTGGCAGAATGCAGACTCTAAGTCAAGCTTGAGCATCAGAGAGCCTTGTCCTGATGCCACAAGGTTGAGGATAGTGCAATCAATCATGTCGTACACAATTGAAGCCTCGGAGTCTGCTATACCGTTGTTGATAGAGCTCCCCTCTGGCCACAAGAGGTGATGTATGTGGCAAACCTTGTTTGAGCGTTTGTGAGTAACTGCTCTGATAGGTAATGCCCAAAAGTTGGGGAATGGAGGTGACATGAAGAGACCACAAGTGCACCTTGCATCAATGATACAGACAAAACTCTTCAAGGGAATCATGGCCAGAATCCTGCTCTCCAACAGATAAATCACTACAGTACACTAGATATGACAAGATGGGCAGCAAAGGAGAAAATAGGAGAGATCCAAACTGATAGCCAGATTCGGAAATCACTCCCAATGTAAACTCCTATTGTGGCAAGTAAAAAACTTTTTCTTAAAACAATGCATGATGCCTATAAGATAGTGAAATACTGGGTAAACATTGCAGACTTCAAGAGAGAGCAGCCTGCCTGAAATGTCAAGTTATGGAGTCAATGGAGTATATCCTAACAGAATGTAAAGCCTCAGAGTAAGGTGAGATCTGGAATTATCTTAAACTCCTACACAAAAGAAAAATGTAAGAGTACAAAAAACCATCTCTAGAAAACCAGCTGAGATGTACTATCTCCAAACAAAAGAAGAAAGAGGATAAGGGCCCCAAAAGATTCCAAACAAAAATAATTTCAGAAGTGGCATACAAAATATGAAAAATAATGTGTGAGTGGAGGATTAGCTGAAACTCTGACTAAAAAGAGCCCCTACAATCAACAAAGTTGTAAGTAATAGCATGGAAAATGAAGATGGACTGCCTTGCAATAAATCTACAAAGATTTGGAAAAAAGGCAACAAAACCTGGGCTCATAAAAGATACATGGTCCAACTTTATTCTCCAAGACCAAGAAAAACAAAACTGAAAACTGAATGAGAAATTGCCTTCCTTGTTTCAGACCATAGAGGCTCAGACTGTAAACTGTCTACAGCCAACAGCAAAAAAAAAAAGCTTGGAAAACCATTTTGGCTATTTTTCTTGTTCAAAATCTGCTTCATTCTTGATGTTATCAATAATAGACCTTCTTTAACTAATGAATTTTAGATTATATTTTATGGATACTGTATCTTTCTTTGAAAATAAAAATGACTGCAAAGCACTAAACAGAAGATGTAGGCTTTATATTGTGATAACATGAAAAAATATTTGAATTTGATTTTAATATTGTCAATAGATGTGAACAATGTTACATTACTTTGTTTAATTTTTCCACATTAATTTGTATTTGTCAAGTGCAGGAAAGCAAGGTGTTAAGAGAATGAAGACTTGAGAGTGTTGATTAAAGTAGATTGCTTAGTGAGAGGAGCTGTGCATTGCAGGAAAGAAATTGTATTTCTTGAGTTCTGAGAGTTCTCAAGCACCAGGTCTTCCTCTTGAGAGAGGAGGGGGCCAAAACTCAAGCTGACACCTGAAACTAAATAAGTACAAGTGTGGGTGTGTAAAGAAGTAGAGTAGAATGAAATATTATGGAATAGAAATGGTGAGTAGGGATTAAAATAATGATGCATGACATATTGTGCATGTCTAATCAGTTGAGTCTGCAAGCATAGTGTGAAATGATGATTAGAACAAGTAAATTAAAGAGAGAAATAGAAACTTACCTGCAAGCACAATGAGGTTGTCACCACCATGCCCACAGATATTTAAGTGTGATGAGGACAATGGAAACAAAGAAACATGAAATTGTTAAGAACCAAGACCTATAGCATATGAAGTAAGTACCTCAGTCTTGTATACTCAACTCATATTAATCCTACCTATAGCACACAAGGTAAGTACTATAGTAGGAGGGTTGTAAGTAAGTGACCGTTCTTAGGTATGTACATTACTCACCCTCAGTCGAGTATACTCGACTGAGGGTAATACAGTTGTACAGCTTGTTTATATATACATATTCAGTTGTGTCCAGGGTAGGGAAATAAACATTATATTGACCCTGCCAATATGCCACTTACGGTGCTTATGGTGGTACCATTGGCATCTAACAGAAATAAATTGAGTGAAGTTGAGCCTTGAAGAGATAAGATGTGATATAGTAACAAAGTGCAATGATCTAATCTTTGGCCCACATTAACTATGGGCAAACTTCTTCATGCTTGCCCACCTCATTAATTTGGATTTGTCAAGTGCAGGCAAGTAAGGTGTTGAGAGAATAAAGACTTGAGAGTGTTAATTAAGGGAGATTGCTTAATAAGAGGGGCCATGCATTGCAGGAAAGAAATCATATGTATTTCTTGAGTCCTGAGAGTTTTTGAGCACTGAGTTCTCCTCTTAAAAGAGGAGGGGGCCAAAACTTGAGCCATAGTTATATAGTTCCACAGAGCTAGAGGTTTGAAAGGGATGAGGTGAGTGCTGTCCATGTCAGGGGACTCCTCAGTTTTGCCTTTCTCTCTCTTCTCTTACTCTTATTTCTTTTCTACCAAAGACCTCCATCTACACCCCCTTTTTTTTAGCCCTATCCATTGATTTTACTTCCGGCATCCTAGATGCTCTAGTTCTTGAGTTATGATGCAGACAAGATGGCCCTTCTAGCACTGCCAACTTTGGGCTTATATAACTGGAGTTTTCCTGGCTTACATAACTGGAGTTTTTCTGGCTTAGATTACTAGAGGTTCTCTTGCTTAGGTAACCAGAGTTTTCCTGGCTTACCTAACTAGAGCTTTCCTGCTTGCTTGTATAATCATGTTCATTTTTCTATTTAGGCAATTTTCAAAGTTTTCACTATTTAACTTAGAATTATTCTTTTTCTATTGTTCTGTACAGTTGTTTCCTATGCTTCTGAGGCCCCAGAAGTGTTACACCTGGCTTAGGGAGTCTCCAGACTTGTTCTCTTTTCTCCCTCTGCCAGATGAGTATTTACTACAGTACTGCTTGTATCTTCTAATATACTTTGGATCTTCCTTTGCTAGCTGTGTGACTGGCCACAGCCTCCAGAGGTTGCCCTTATAGCAGAACAAATCTCTAGGTTTTAGTCTGGGAGCCCCTTTTAGCTTGCTTGAATCTTTTCTTGTCTCTTCAGGTCCTTTCTCCACCAGATTGCCTCCTACTACCACACAGTTTCTATGACCCAGCCAGCCACTTCAGGTGTTCCTTTGGATGCTTCTACTCCTCAGGATGAGGCATGGAATTGCTTACTTGCTCTGGAGACTCAGGTGCAGACTACTCAAGCTTCTTTAACCCTCTATACCACAGAACTTGCTAAATTATGGCAGGCCACAGACACTATCTCTCACTTCCTTCAGGCCCTCTTGGAGTGCCTTCCTCCACCTCCCACCACTCCTCAGGCATTCATTAGAGCTATTAGTTTCAGCTGCTCTCCCTTCCAACTCAGAGAAGGATTTTCAATTGAGCAATAGATGAGTTGTATGCCTCCATTACCTAGTGCTAATGGTTTGCCTGTCTGTTAGTAGAATCTTCCAATACAGCTCTTGCTATTGATAACTTGCTGACTGAAACCATAAGCCCCTCCTCTGACATATAAAATACTGCCCCAGACAAAGTCTTTTCTGGGATTTGCTCTCTTCCTCCTCAGTGCTCACATGTTCCATGTTGGAAACAATGTCTACCTTGTTAATATGTGATTGACTCTACTACATTTCCCAACTCACTATGTTTGAAGGTGGAGATTGAAACCACTGACACTCAGCAGAGCCAGAGCCTAGTGGCTCTACTAGATAGTGGTGCTACTGGACCCTTCTTGGATGCCAACTATGTGGAACAATATTGACTTACTACCCAGCCCCTCTCTTGTTCTACAACATTGATGGCACACTCAATGAAGCTGGATCTATCCACTCAGTGGTGGATCTGGTTCTCTGCTATCACACATACTCAGAGTGAGCTGTCTTTGCAGTCACTAGCCTAGAAAAGCAAGATATGATACTTGGATTTACCTGGCTGCATGACCACAATCCAGAGATTGACTGGGCTAAGGATGAGGTGCACATAAGCTGCTACTCTTGTAGTTGTTCCACTTGCACTGAGGAAGCACAAGTAGAGCATAGAGCATGGTCTGTAGGTGTGCTGCCATATGTGCTTGCCATGTAAGGCATTTTCCTTTTGCTGATATTGACTTGCTGGATCCTCCTCTCTTGGCATTCCCTTATAGAAAGGCCCTCTATGAGGATGTTTGAAGTGTAGTGTGTAAAGCCCAGCTTGGAGGTAGACACAAAGGCAAGTTTGTATGCACTCTGGACCCAGAGTCTTCAGACAATGCTATTGAGGTAGATGATAGGATCTATGTGGCTACTCTCCAACCTCTGCCAATGACAGCTGAGATTAGGGCTAGTCAAACAATATCACAGCATCTAGCCCAGGCATTTGCAGCCAACTCAGCACCCAAGTCATTCTAAGATACTGTTTCTCATCACCTTCAAGACTTTGAAGATGTATTTTCTAAGGCTTCATTTGACACTCTTCCAGAGTGCAAGCAATGGGATCATGCTATTGAGCTCATTCTAGATGCAGAGTCATCCAGCTGCAAGGTATCTCCTCTTGCTCCCTATGAGCAGGATGAGCTAGATGCATTTTTGCAAGAAAATCTGGACTCTGGTCAAATACATTCCTTAAAGTCCCCCATGGCCTCTTCAGTCTTCTTCATCAAGAAGAAGGATGGATCTCTTTGTCTGGTTCAGGATTATTGCATCCTGAATGCAATGACTGTGAAGAATTGCTACTTTTACCACTTATTTCTGAGCTTGTCAACAACCTTCAAGGCATGCACTGCTTGGCAAAGCTGGATATCTGCTGAGGCTACAACAATGTGCATATCAAGGAAGGAGATGAGTGGAAGGCAGTATTCCAAACTAATTGTGGACTCTTTGAACCTTTAGTAATGTTTTTTGTACAAATAGCCCTGCAACCTTCCAGACAATGGATAGACAACATCTTCAGAGATCTTATTGCCAAAGGCATTGTTTGCATCTACCTTGATGACATTTTGATCCTATACCAAGACATTGGATGAGCATTGACAAGTGACATGCATTGTATTGGAATGCTTCTACTAGCACCAGCTCTATCTCAAGTCTGAAAAGTGTGAGTTTGAGCAGACCAAGGTTGATTATCTTGGACTAATCATTTCTCATGGGATGGCTGAGATGGACCCTGTCAAAGTGGCTGGTGTAGCAAAGTGGCCAATGCCAAGAAACAAGAAGGAGTTGCAGGCCTTCTTAGATTTCATTAACTACTACCAAAGGTTCATTCAAGACATCTCTCATTATGCATGCCCTCTCTTTGACCTCACTGTCAAGAACACTGCATGGTGCTGAGAAGCAGTGCAGCAGACTGCCTTTGATGCTCTCAAACAAGCTGTGACTTTATAGCCTGTTCTCCTTTTTTCTGATAATGACTCTCCTTTCCAAGTTGAAGCTGACAGCTCTGACTTTGCTACTGGAGCTGTTCTGTCACAGCAGTCTAAGGAGGATAGTAAGTGGCACCCTATAGTGTTCTACTCTAGGAGCTTCAATGCAGTAGAACACAACTATGAAATCCATAACAAGAAGATGTTGGCCATTATTTAATCTCTTAAAGAATGGCAGCACTTTTTTGAGAGTGCAAGGCACAAGTTTGAAGTTTGGACCAATTACAAAAACCTTGAGTACTTCTGGTGATGAGCCTCTCAAAGATTCTTATGCAAAAAGAGCTGAGAATTCAGGATAGTTCTCACCTTGGGGACTTGGTAATATTTTTGGTCCTTCTTTATCAACTTCCACCAGCCAGCAATATGCTAATTAACAGCCCACTAACAAGTCACATGATCAAGTCATGTGCTCCCACCCTTATCTGTGCCACCCCTGCTTTGCCACTCATTGTCTCCAACAGCCCATAGACAAAGTCTACCTCTCATATGCTAAGGTCACATGATGCATCACATGCTGAGTCACAATACTCCTGCCTTGTTGCTCACTTTTTCCATCAGATGGTGGGCAGCCTTCCATGCTAACAGCTTTGATACATCAAAACTAGCATTTGATAGAAGCTAGAAGCCTTGATTGGATTGATAGCCTGTATCATTTATGCCATGCTTGCTATATGCTGGATAGCTTGGAAACATCAATTGTTTCAGGGTTTGCCAATGTTTTGCTCAGCCCTCCTTGGCAACATTTCTCTGATGACATTTTGCCACAATAGCTATCTTAGTTGATTAATAGTCAGCAAAGGCTTTCTGACCCTTCTATTTTTGGGCTTCTTTTATTTCAAATGTTTTTGGTATAATTCACAGTCTCTTACCTACCTTTTCCTCATAAATTACCTCTAACTATTGCCTATGCTCTTGGCAACTTTGACAAGTTTGCTGTTTTTATTTTGTATAAATACTTTAGTATTAGACACAGAAGAAATTGTACACATTTCTGCTCACAACTGACTTCACCAGAGTTCAGAGTTTGGATCTCTAAGCAACTTTACTCCTCTAAGTTGTTTAGCATTTCTCCCTCTCTCTCTTGGTGTTTGTCTCTTAGTGCCTCTTCCCTTAGCTTGCACAGTGCTATATGGGCACTTGTAGTCTTACATCACTAATGCCTTGGTGCTTTGCCTATGAACCTTTGCACCTAGCACTTATGGCTAGGATTTAGTAGATCTGTGTAGCTAAGCACCTCCCTTTCCTTGCTGCCATACCTTAGCATTTCTTGCTGACATCTCTTGGCAACTGACTGTTCATAGCTTGTTTATATTTAACAGCCTTCAAATTTTATAGTGAGTTTCTGGGACCTGTTTAGGACTCTTGCAAAACTACTTGCCCAAAAGGTTAAGTTGCAGCCTACCCAAACAGTGCTTAGCTTAATCTTGAGTTCATCACTAGACAGCCAAGAAACTAAACCAACAGGCTCAATGGTCTCTGTACTTGGCCAACTTTGACTTTTGCTACTCTATAAACCTAGCCAGAGCATGGATAAGCCAGATGCACTATTTCAACATGCTGACCATGGTTCAGGAGCAGATGACAACAGCAACATTGTTCTCTTCAAGCCTGAGCTGTTTGCTATTTGTACTCTGGAAGGTGTGGCTGTTCAAAGAAATGAGGTGAGCATTCTTCAAACTATCCATTGGGGTAATTGAGAAGGAGCACAGAAAGACATAGTGGCTAAGGCTGCAATGGTCTTGAATGCTAACTAAGCCCATGGAGTGAAGTCAGTGCATACAGATGAGTGGGCCTTGAAAAAATGTTTTCTGACCTTTTGAGAGTGCATCTATGTTCCATATGTACCTGAGCTTCTTGAGGCAAATTGTGCAGCAGCATCATGACCCTCATATTGCTGGACACTCAGGTAGGTAGAAGACCTTAGAGCTGGTCTCTTGCAACTACTGGTGGCCTCAGATATTATGCTACATTAGATTTTACACTAGTACCTGTGATCTCTGCCTCTGGACAAAACCCTGACCTCAACTTCCTATGAGTCAGCTTTATCCTCTGCCTATTCCTGCTGAACGCTGGAGTGTAGCTTCTGTGGACTTCATTGTGGAACTGTCAGACTCTTATGAATATAATGCTATCATAGTAGAGATCAATCTCTATGGAAAGCAAGCACACTTCATTCCCACTCATACTACATGTTCAGCTATAGGTGCAGCCAACTTGTACTGAAAGAATGTCTGGAAGCTTCATGGTCTGTCTGATGCTTATGTCTTTGATTGAGGACCACAGTTAGATCAGGCAAGTAAGTGATGGGGGTTGCCCGGGGTTAATTTGGGCCAAAGCAATGACATTATTTCTCTCTTCACACTAGCACATATCATTCTGGCCACTGCCCTGGCCACCTTTCCTTTGTCTCGACACGGCCATTGTCCTTTACTTTATAAACCTGCAGGTGCCAGTGCAGAGTCTTTGTCATCTCACACTGCGCTCGCAGGTAAGTCTCACTTGTTACTAATTATATTACTCTCGATCGTCTCACACTGCGCTTGCAGCGCTGCCCACAAACTACATCACACGCTTATTTTGCACCCTCACTCGTCGATCTAATCCAAGTGACCAGCGCCCACTTGCGCATGCCCTCGCAACCTCTTAGAGCACCCAACGGTCATTTTATCAGAGCATCTCTGAGCCCTCCAGACAGCCAAATGAATTCTTCCGACGCATTGATCACAGAAGAACTCAACACTCTTTGGGACTCTTATGCAGAGCTTCAAACCATGATGCAGGACCTCATGGCCAGGCTCAATACAGCACCCACCACCACTTCCCCTTCCTCCACCACAGCGATGCCCCTCCCAGCATCGGCATCCCCCGCAAATTCATTTATACCGCCAATCTATGGCCCAGGAGTCAACGGTGCGTCCTCTGCTGCCTCACTCTTCCTTCGTTCTCGTTTCTCCGATGTCGACACCACGGTCATTGCGGCTATCATATCCCACGAATTCAAAGCCATGGATCTCCACAAACTTGATTCCTTGAACTGTGACAAAGAAACAGCTTACACATTCAATGGAGCAACGAATCAGTTCGAAGTCAGCCATCGCTCTGCCAAAGAATACAAAACGCCCTTCTCGGTCATCATACCACTTCAGGCCTATTTTGACATCCTAGCCTTCCATGTGAATGACGCGGAAGCCTCAGGATCTTTCTTTTGCTACACCGCCCACCTGGTAAAGCTCATTGCTGAATACGAGTGGTTGGCGGTTTATGACTACTGCTGGAGCAAACTGATCATGTGACTTTATTTCCACTACTTGTTAGCTATCTTCCCCAGTTCAAAACCGACCTCTTTTCAAATTGCACTTATTTAGCTTCAATTATTTAAGACTGGTTGCAACTAGTCCTATGAAAAACCAGGACTGAGCAAACATTTTAGACAGCGTGTTAGGTTTTGAAGTCTTACTATTGCATTGATGAGGGTTCGTTTTGATTGAGTATCGTGTGACAAGATAAGATAAGATTGTCATACAGCTGCTGTGACTCGTAATCGCCACGACATCAGAGTTCATTCATACGACAACCACAAGCATTAAACTATGGCAGACCCCACAAAACAGGAAACCGAACAAATATTCAGAGTGCTCAAATCGCAAAAAGCTAACAAGGTAGATCCCATCCAAGTGTTTCCTTGAAGTCGGCTGAATAGAAAGAACAGTCGTGTTTTGATTGCAGTGCTCGAAATCCAACATGGTCTAGCGTCACTTTCGGCGTATACATCTGCTTGGACTGCTCAAGTGTACATAGGAACATGGGTGTGCACATCAGCTTCGTCAGGTGAGTCATGGTATCGCATCATCTTGGCGGTGCCACTTTTTTGACTTTGACCCCACTGATAGATCCACCAACCTCGATACCTGGCAGCTTTCCCAGCTACGTAATATGAAAGTTGGCGGGAATGCGTCCGCCATTGAATTCTTCAACAAACACGGCGGAGCATCCCTCTTGAGCGACTCGGACACCAAGAAAAGATATTCTAGTCGCGTGGCGGAACTATACAAAGAAGAACTCGCAAAACGTGTGAAAGAAGACATCGCCAAGTATATAATCCTTCTAATTAATAAATCATATCCATACTTACACTCTGCTAGATGTCCTAACGGAATTGTTTTAGAGGGTGTCGACACCGTAACGAGCCCTGCAGCCAAGGAGGAAGCCGAGGAAGATTTCTTCGATTCCTGGTCAAAGCCCTCCACGCCTAAATCGACATCCGCACCCGGCACTCCCAGAGTCTCGACTCCTCCCGTTATCGGTAGAACTACCTCGGCTACAGCCTCCACCTCCACCTCCTCCGTGCCCCGGACTACGACCTCGTCTGCTGCCCGACCAGTCCGCCCTGGCGCTAGCACTTCCCGCCTCAACTCTGCGTCCTCCACCACATCCACTGGCAGCACCGTCCCAAAAAAGTCTAAACTCGGGCTTGGCGCATCCAGAGCGAAACCAGTCAATTTCGCCGAAGCCGAGAAGAAGGCGATGGAAGAGGCGGAGAGGATCAAGCAACTTGGGTATGACAGAGAACGAGAGGAAAGGGAGGAAAAAGCTAGAAAGGACGCGGA
Source organism: Termitomyces sp. T73sscA (assembly GCA_017657235.1). Classification (NCBI taxonomy): domain Eukaryota; kingdom Fungi; phylum Basidiomycota; class Agaricomycetes; order Agaricales; family Lyophyllaceae; genus Termitomyces; species Termitomyces sp. T73sscA. The sequence continues at coordinate 109,512 of JAGGAP010000055.1, read as the reverse complement.
GGCTTTGAGAAAGGCGACTGAGATCGGTCCCAAGGTCATTCCTGTACTACCTAGTACCTCCATCGCGAAACCCGCCAACGGCAATTTATCAAAGAACGTCGCGTTCCCCCGTCTTGGATTCGGAGCTATCCCAGGAGCCGGTGCCGCCGCCGCCGTTATTGCCGCTCCCAAAACACCGTAAGACCCCCCTCTCTCTCTCTCTCCCTCTCCGTTCACTTTATTGAATGAACGACTTGCAGCACCCCCGCTACAAATGATGACTCACCTACAACCGCACGAGAGAGATTCGGGAACCAAAAGGCCATTTCCTCAGACATGTTCTTTGAGCGGAACGCATACGATCCCAGTGCCGTCAACGAGGCACAAACGCGTTTGCAGAATTTCAGAGGGGCGACTTCCATCTCGTCGAATCAGTACTTTGGGCGCGAGGAAGAAGAGGACCAGCTCGTTGGGCAGCCGGTACTTCAGGATGGAAGTCTGGCGAATCTTGAGATGGCTGCTAGGGATGTGGTCGCGAAGGTTTTGTCTAACCCTGATGTTCAGAACTTTGGAGAGTCCGTTAGGAGCGGAGCGCTTAAGGTGTGTGTGTTTGTTGGGCTGTGATACGTCTGTCTGATTGGATGCCCATAGCTTTCTGATTACCTCGCACAAATGTCTGAGCGATGAGCTATGAGTGTTTGATTTTGGTTCTGGTATTGGCTGGAGCGGAGCACGCGTCAATCAATTTATCAACTTTTTTTTTTGTTTGTTGTAAGGAAATGTGGTTTGTGAGATTCAAGTTTTCTTATCCCTCACCGCAACGACTCGCACTAGATGTGCAGATAGTTCTGAAACTGTTGCTAAAGCTGTTGATCCAGAAGGCGATGAGGCAGACAAGGGTGGTGCTTCACAAGCTGAAAAAAAAAAGACATTGACATTGACATCTCAAAAGATGAATCACATATTGCAGCAAGCAATGACGAAAGCGCTCGAGTTACATAGTTATTCCTCGATCTCATCTGTTAATTGACCACAAACAAACGTCGACGCGCCCATGGCCAATAGTATTCCTCTGTCATTACAACATATAATAAAAACTCCTCTCGTTGAAAGCTCTCGCCGAGAGTACAATAACTTCTTCTTCTTCTGCCAACTTCTTTTCCGGGTGGTATCATTACCATGCCTCTAACCCCCCACTCACAAATATACTAAGTGATCTGTAAGCGTTAACTTCAAGGGACCCAAACATTAATTACTCACTCGCTTCCAGTACAGAAACTCGATGCGTCACTCGCCAACCACGCGACGACACCTCGAACTTCGTCCGGTCGACCAAGGCGGCCTATCGGTGTTCGATCAGACCACAACTTGACCGCCGCTGGGTCCTTCAGGACCTCCGCTGTCATTCTATTGACCCATCATATTAACAGGAGTCGACAGAAGGAGAAAACACACAGACGGGGTGACGAAGGCACCTGGAGAGATTGAATTCACGCGGATACGATTACTTCCGAGCTCACAAGCCATGCTTCTGGTGATTTGGAGGATAGCTGACTTGCTGGCGTGATATGGGAGTATACCGCCTTCCTGAGCCAACGTCATGGTAAGCAGAATAATCCTCGTCTGTTGTTGATATTGGTCCGAGGCTCACCTTCGTCGCGCGATGTCCAGCAACAGATGATATGAAGATGATACTCCCTGCATTGCCAAATCGAAGCATCTGCTGACCCGCAGCTTGTGCGGTGTATAGTGACCCGTTTACATTGGTATCGATGATCTTGGACACCCTCAGTCCTTTTTTTGTTCTCTTCGAAGTATCAGACGTACCTCTTGAAGGGGACCTTTGGGGTACTCAACGGCCCGCTCCATCGCTCTAGCAAAAATACCTGCGGCAGCAATGCATACGTCCATCCTTCCTTCCTTATCACCAATAACTTTCACCTTGTCCCACATCCCCCTCTGATCTCGCACATCAGCAGATACATACTCCAACCGACCACCAATCGCCTTCACGAACGACTCAGTGCTCTTCCATTCCTCCGACGGCTTCAAAGGCAGATCAAAACAGTAAATCGCCCGCGCTCCTAATTCACACAATGCAAGAGCCATCTCGAGTCCAAGCCCACGATTACCGCCAGACACGATGCCTACTCGATCTTTGAGGGAAAACTCTTCGAAAATCTTCGGCCGTGGCACTACTTTCGGATCGGCTGCGGCCTGGATTGCGGCGTTGACGCCTAAGGGAGATAATGGTGAACTTGACTGAGTCGTTGGGGACTGTAACGCGGCGGTTGTCGTCCGAAACATGCGGGAACATGGTCCCTGCACCCGCCGTGGATTCATCAGCACTGAGCCAGCGAGACAGGAAATGTTTCTGAGTGGCAACATTTGAGCAGTGATATCCAGCTGCGTACTCTAACCCTTTACTTTATAGCTGCTGTTTTGGATTTCTCACAACCTCCTGCTTGGAGAAGATTCATGGGAAAAGTTTGCTCAATTAATACTCATTATTCATGAGCTTTCCAGTGATTTATGTAGACTCCGTGAGATGAAGAATTACAGGTTTGTGGTACTTCCATGATAACGGCAGAACTTAAGGTCAACAACAAAATTTTGAGTCAAGCATTCTTATGCCATATGTACAATGCCAGTGTTCAGCTGAACTGCAATCAGGTACGAATGGATGGAAAGGTTGATTCATGGATGCATGACGGACCAAAAGATCCCTAATCTCTGCTTTTTGAATCGTTCTCACCACCGCGAGTCCATGTGGAATAGAAAAGGAAAGACTTCAGCTATCAATATGTTACTTGGTTCACGGTCATTGCTGGGAAGAACACGTCAGAGTGGGTTCATTCACTTGGTTGTTATTTGCTCGCACCCAGAGCTGAGAAAGTTTACGTTACAAATGACTACACTCTCAATGACAACTGAAACAACTTACCACTGGTGGAGGAAAGCTCCGCCACTGTCAGAACTAAAGACGGCGGACGAGTAGAGGAACAATTCGTAAGTATCAGGTGTTACTTCAGTGTTGGCACAACACATGCCGAGCCTGGTTCAAATTTTCTGGATATAAAGGACACCCAGACCGGTAAATTTTCACCCATCATTTACGTGAAAGTCGTTAGGATCGAAAGGGCGGGGATTGACATTACTCCCAAAAGATGGATCGCATATTGCAGCAAGTTATTGGTATAATAGCTTTTTCTTACTCGGCTTTGATTCTTTCCCGGATTCCAGGTCTGCGCATTACCATGCCTGGTACCCCCCACTCACGAATATACTACATAAGTGATCTGTGAGCGTTAACTTCAAGGGATCAAAAATTAATCACTCACTCGCTTCCAGTACAGAAACTTGATGCATCACTCGCCAACCACGCGACGACACCTCGAACTTCCTCCGGTCGACCGTGGCGGCCTAAGGGTGCCCGATCAAACCACAACTTGACTGTCTCTGGTTTCTTCATGACTTCCGCTGTCATTCTATAAACCCGTGGTATCAACACAAGTCCAAAAGGGAGAAAACATACAAACGGGGTGGGGAAAAGCCCTGGAGAGATTGAATTCACACGAATTCCTTTGCTTCCTAGCTCACAAGCCATGCTTCTGGTGATTTGGAGGATAGCTGACTTGCTCGCATTATACGAGACTATATCTCCTTCCTGAGCATACCAAGTAGGTTGATCCTGATCTGTTGATATTGCTTCAAGACTGACCTTCATGCTGACATGTCCAGAGATTGATGATACGAAGATGATGCTCCCTGGATTGCCAAATCGAATCATCTGCTGACCTGCAGCTTGTGCTGTGTATAGTGACCCGTTTACATTGGTGTCCATGACCTTGAACACTCTCAGTCTTGTTTGCTCTCTTCGGAATCTCAAACGCACCTCTTGAAAAGGACCTTCAGGGAACTTAACAGCTGGTGCAGATACTTTAGCAAGAACACCTGCGGCAGTAATGCATACGTCCATCCTTCCTTCCTTGTCGCCAATAGTTTTCACCTTGTCCCACATCCCCTTCTGGTCACGCACATCAGCAGATACATACTCCAACCGACCACCAATCGCCTTCACGAACGACTCAGTGCTCTTCCATTCCTCCGACGGCTTCAAAGGCAGATCAAAACAGTAAATCGCCCGCGCTCCTAATTCACACAATGCAAGAGCCATCTCGAGTCCAAGCCCACGATTACCGCCAGACACGATGCCTACTCGATCTTTGAGGGAAAACTCTTCGAAAATCTTCGGCCGTGGCACTACTTTCGGATCGGCTGCGGCCTGGATCGCGGCATTGACACCCAAGGGAGCTAATGGTGAACTTGACTGAGTCTTTGGCGACTGTAATGTAGCAGTGGTTGTCCGGAACATGCGGGAACATGGCTCTTGCACATGCCTCAGCAGTACTGAGCCAGCGAGACGGGAGATGTTTCGAAGTGGCAGCATTTGAAAAGGAACATCCTGCGTACTCCAATCACACCTTTCCTTTCGAGCCTGTTCAGCACGAGATTCTGATTCCAAATTGATTCTTGCTGACAAATGTACTAAAATACTATGTGACAATTGCATTTCCTTCAAATACAATTTCAAGATAAAACCACTCAATCCAGCTGAGTGAAGAGCAATACTTGCAGGAACTCTGTACTACTACCACCCTAAGATCGGTCTTATGGCATGTTGGACTGAATAGCCTATAGTTCATTATATTCAGATCAATTACATGGTTTTACAGACTTAATTTACCTCAGCCTGATCTATCTCTTATTACTAGTTGGGCCTTACGTACACAAAGTTTTTCAGTATATAAGAGTTCGAATGTGCTGTAGAACTCTAGCTCTTCCAAAACTAGGACTTACAACTGTTCTTGTGCGAAGACTCTATCTCTTTATCTCCTTTGTGACGTTACCGTGTCCTCACGTTAACGTTACACCTTGGCAGGTACCAGTGCGCGCGCTCCTTACTTATGCAGGCCCAATTTTCCCTCGACTGACAGCTTTGCTCACAGCCCGTCGCTTGTACTGACCAACTCGAGAGCTTCTCGACCCCCGCGATCCCGACCCATCGTGAGTAATATCTGACAATCTTCCTTCTTCGAGGAGGACAAGAATAGAATTGAGGCTCCAGAGCCTGATGAATCCACAGTTCCCGTGGGTCAGTTTGCAGGTCTCTGCACAGGCCGTGACTGTCGATCCCGCAGGCCAATACGAAAATCAGCCTATTACTTGTTTTCAACCAACCGGGGGTTTTGACACATTTTGATTTCTCGATCTACATAAAACATTAGGACGTCCACGATCTGAGCGAGAACCTATTATTATAGCAACTCTCACAGCTTGCTTAATCGTCTGTCGCAAACTTCCTGAGCTTTTTTGTTCCGGAGATCTCAGCACTCCAAATTTCACGCGCTGGGGTCTTCCATCATTTCGTATTCTCTGCATCAACTGCGCGACACTCCCAGGCACACGAGCTGTCTTCTATATCGTATATAATGGGCAAGGCATACTCGTTTATGATATCTAAGTTATACCATGATTCGTTCACTGAATCTCATCCTTCTCTCTTTCGTTGGACTGGCTATTAGCCAAGATAATAGTTTGTCCCGCGTAAAAGAAGCCTTTGAAACTGCGTCTGTAAGGTTCTTTTTCCCATCTTAACGAAGTCTCCTGGAGTTGATCCACTCGACTAGATTCCATCGGACTTGTTTATCAATTTCAACCCAACAGTACTCCTGGAAGTCACTTTCCCTCAGCCCGGGGGCGCGTCAATCACCCTTAGTGCAGGCGTTCAATTGCCCCGGAACGGTAGGCACCATTCAGTCGAGAAGACAAGGTACTCATGTGCAAGGACTTCAGCTACCGCAGGTCCGCCAACCTTCAGCACCATAGGCGACATCGGAATTGGCCCTTTCCTCATCGCGGCTGTTGATCCCGACGCGCCAACGCCGCAGGACCCTACTAATGCCCAGATCCGGCACTTCCTTGGTCCAAACTTCTTCCCCCCTCAAGACACAATCAGCCGCAATGAAGCTCTCATGAACAGGACCCCCGCGTTAACTGAGTTCCACCAGCCAACTCCTCCTGCTGGTTCTGACGCCCACCGGTACGTCTCTCCAACGGCCTCATACGTTTCCTTCGCATTCTGATTCTCATATTGTATGACAGATATATTTTCCTCTTGTTCAATCAGCCTGATATGTTCAACGCGCAGAGACTTGTCACTCCCACCACACCTACCAACCTATTCAATATCAGTGAATTTGCGGCAGCTACAGGACTTGGAGACCCGATCGGTGGGACTTTCATGCGCGTCGGTCCTGACCCAACAACGGCTTAAACGTTCAAATGTCAAGTCACAGGCAAAAGACATTTAACACTGAACTAATCGTGTATTTTTGGACAATCCATTGCGAATTTTTCTTTTCGAAGCCTCGCCTTAGCAGTCTTCGTTCTGTCACTGAAATTTGGCTGTTCGATCGGCCTTCACAATATGACGATACATATAAGTGCAGTGACAGACCAAGAATTGTAACAAGGTCGGCTCCCTGCCTGTTTTTATTATCTCGTCAGATCTCGTTCATGCACCTGAATCAAATCAACTTGTAGTCCGGCTGCACCTGACCGGGACTTGCCTTTGGCACTATGTTGTCTGCTACATGCTTTCTGATGTGATGCAGAAAATCGATAATCGGTTTCTGACTGCGGATACTGGGCCGGAGTAAGTAATATTAGTATAGGACTCCCACGCACGTCCGAAGGCTTCAACAAGACTGTAAATTTGATCGGTACTTTGGGTTTGCCTCCGACGCCGATGGGGGTTTTGATAATCATGCCCTGTGCAGCTTTCTCTCGGAAGCAGAAGGGACGATAATGCACTCATGATGGACCGACGGTGCATAGTGGAGTAAGGTCACCTGATCTCATAGGAAATCTCACGCGAAATCGCATGTCCCTGATATTGGATTGATTGTCTTCGAGGCTTGCCTCCGTTGCTTACGGGGGTTTGTATAATCGGGCGCTGTGCTGTCTGCAGCTTGTGCTCGGATGCGGAAGGTACGATGATGTGTTCGCGACGATGCACTGAAGTGACTCACGCACGCAGTATTTCTACAGATCTCAGGAGGATTATTATTTTTACTTTCACACACTTGTTTGAACACTTAACCTCAGTCTCTGTCCCAGATTTCCCATGTCATAGCAAACCAGTTCATCACACACTGTCTCTCCTAATTCTGCTTTCTGAGAGGGATGTTCTATGCGGAATCTCGGCATACTCGACCTCGATGATCCAGTTCATATATAATGAGAGAAGTCCAACCTACTGTGTATTATATATTCGATTGGCTATCATCAAGCAGACTTTCAAAACCTGTGCTTCTGTCAGCCTTTACTCCACAAATCTAGCTGTGGATTACTTCTGGATATCCAAAACCCAGTAGACTTGTCCACCAACCAAAAGCACTCCTCGGCATTACTTTCCCTGAGTTTTCACCCCGCTGGCACTAAATTATACCAACAAAATAGGTACATCTAGCCTCTATCACGCTCCCGACAGCTACTGCCGGCCTGCTACCAAGAACCTGGACCCCATCAGCTCCTGTGTTGTAGCCGATCAATCTCAACAATCCACGGACATGCAGATGCGGCACGTTGTGCGCATGCGCAGGGCGTCCTGACCATTGGGAGCCCTTTGGGGTATATCGGAGTCCCCTGCAGCACTATGCTTCTTTTCGACCGAGAAGTCTTCCCTGTCGATTTGGGAATGCCTTTCATCTTTTGTGTTCTTGTCTTGTGATCAGAATTGTTTCTTTTACTCCATCCAGCCTAAAAGGGTTGTCTTTCATCAACGTATAATATATTTTTTGAGATCCCAGTGTGCTTTCAGCAAATGCATATGAGACTTGAATCGCTTGAACACCGAGATTTCTATTTTTGTGCGATTGTTCCTGAGCAGTGCTCGCAAAAAGGAAATCAATTTCAGTAACGCATGCATGGGTGAACTACCTTCCGTAGTGACGATGGAGTGGTCGATTTCAGCAATGGGGGACGCCGGGCAATTCCAACTTGAACAATAGATATACATTCATTGTAGCTACGATTTGTTTAGTTGTAAGAGGTTATTCTTGTGAGGGGAATTTCGATCCAGTAATAAGTACATCTGCATCTTTTTTTTCTGTATTCAAATCGACAAATTGACAAGTTAGTTAGATTGGGCATCAACTTCGATCCAATCATACTCGTCATCCATAACACGGGGCTGCTCAGAGAATGTATTCTCTGCCTCACGAGCAATGACAACGAAGTCATTGATGTCCTCTGATTCGGCATTAGTGCCCTGAACGACAGCGGATGAGGTGGGAGCGTCTATATCGACGATAAACTCAGCGTCATCGTCAAGGGGCAGGGAAGGCTTGGTGGAAGTACCTGTGGGTATATTAATGGGTATAGCAAGTCGAGCACGAGCGACCAAAGATGCAGGTTGGACGAGGCTGAGTGCAGGCCCGGCGGTGCCCAGCGCAGGCTGCGCGGGATGGGAGACGGATTCAAGTGACTCTTTATCTAGAATTGGAGTCCTCCACCCGCTCTCCTGCTGTAACTCCTGCAAAACGGCGTATGTACAGTCCGGGCGGGAGTAAATTGAGCAATTAGCCGTGCTTCCCAATCCAGCAGCAGTGGAGGGAAGACAGTCACGTTCAGCGGGAGCTACGAACGTTTCTCCAACAATGGCACATAGCTTTTTGGAGGGAAAGGCGATTACGCTGGTACTAGTGTCGGTAGGCTGAGAATCATCATTAGCAGCCCGGATTAAGATCTGGTTTAGACATCTGGCAGAATTGACCTGCACTCCTCGAGCCCTTAAGAATTGTTCGCGGAAGATAGGGCTGAGTGATGAAAAGGTCACGCTAGAGGCCTGAGGTAAAGGACGAGAAGGGTAACCGTGGAAGAACATGTTCAAGTTGGAGCAAAAGGGATCGCGAGAATATCATGCTGGTGGTTGAACGGCGTTTATATATGCCAGTAGCGTTAGATGATTGAAGAAAAGTGTAGACCAGACGTTATGTAAGAACCTATTTATAGACTGCGACAGGTAGAAACTGACCTGCCGATACCCGTTCGCAGTGGACGTCGTGCCGTCCAACGTGAGCACAACGTTCAAGGTCCCTGGGCTGATCACGATTTCAAGCGACGATGCAACAAATAATGTGACAATTGCGAAGCTCAGCCTCGGGGCAGTGATGTGATGTCGTGAGTGTGCGTCCCGAAGGAGGATGTCAAGGTGCATCTGAGTGTACGTCCTTCAGAGCAGAGTCATTCGCCATGGATGGTGAATTTGAGCTGATGCTGATGAGATGTGCAGGCAAAGATCAAGAACACATCACCATATATGATGTTATGTGGTCGAGGGAGCATCTACGTTGATGGGATCTTCATTTCCCGTTCCATGGTGCCCTCTGTAAGCCCCGAAGAAAGCTTCGACTGTCCCCTCGGGTACGTCCCCCTCCCATCCTCTCCTCTCCCGAATTAAATTCAAATCTGACTTGACGCCCCCCACACAGCCTGGACCCCTCGATCCGCATAACCTACCACCCGCTCTCCAAACTGCGCTCTGAGAGCGGGTTCTACACCAAGACAACAACGCACGTATACACGCAGAGCATCACCGTGTTCAATGCGAAGCTGATGCCCGTTGAGCACGTGCGTGTGGTGGAGCAGGTGCCTGTGTCGGAGGACGCGCAGGTGCAGGTGCGGGTCTTGAGCCCGCCGCTTCCTAATGCGAGGGACCGGGAGGATGGAAAGGACAAGGGTAATGTGCAGGAGGAAGGGGGCAAGAAGGTGGTTGTATCGGCTGAAGTTAGTGCCATGTGGGATGGGGCGGATGAGGATATGGGTGAGGGTGAGGCAGAGGTAGAGGGCGAGGCGGGGGTGAAGAGTGGGAAGTTTTGTTGGAACTTTGCGCTTCCTGCGCAGGGAAAGGCGAATTTGGTGCTGAAGTACGAGGTTGGGGTCCCTGCGGGTGTGAATGTTGTTGGGTTGCCTCGTGGTAAGAAGAGGTTGTTTCAGGATATTGATTGATTGACTTGACAGTACTACTAGTAGTATGTAGACACTCATCACATAGAAATCTCTGTGTAGAACTAGTATCCAGTAATTACAACAGAACAAAGCTGGTCAATAATCAAACATTATTCTGCTGGATGATCATAGCACAAAAGGTGTGGATGTGGCCCTTCTCAAGGAAACCATGTTCTAGTTGCTGAATGGATGAGAAATTCTGATATTACTCAAGGTACACAATTCATGCTCAATTCAACGGGTCTAAATCAAGCAAGCATCTGTAACCGTGGTCGGTTTCAGCTATGGGGACGGATTTTCCCTGGCAATTACTTGAAAAATAGATATACATTGCTACGATTTTTTTTTTAGTTGGAAGAACTAGGGGGGTTTTTACTAGTATCAGTAGTACATCCGCATCAGAGCATTGTTTCTTCCGTATTCAAATAGCAAGTTAGTTAGAAGATTGCGTTTGAGCATCAACTTCGATCTGATCGTATTCGCCACCCCGAACAGTTACTCAGAGAATGTAAACTCTGCCTCACGAGCGATGTCAACAAAGTCATTGATGTCCTCTGGTTCGACGTTGGTGCTCTGAATGAGGACAGCGGGTGAGGAAGGAATGTCTACTAGTATATCAACGATAAACTCAGCGTCAGGGAATAATCGTGCTAAGTATCTCGGATTAAGGAGTGTTGTGGCAGGGTCACAATTGAGGCGGTCGCGTTTGAGACCTCGAGCCAGAGACTTAGGACCCAGAACTCCTAAGGAAACCGGACAGTATTTGTGGGATCCATTGAAATGCTTACATCTTGTTTCTTAGCATCTAATCCATGGACATGTATAGTACTTGCGTGATAGCCCCGCCGGTTTCGCCGGTTTTTGTGGAACTATTTCTTGTCGATTGTCACAAACGCAAAACCAAGTCAAATAGTTCCAGGTCGACGAGGCGCTCGTCAGGAAACAAGATTTTGGTCATGTGAAGACCCATCAAGGGTCATCAAGGTTCATCAAAGTGTGACGATGCGATTGAGTCAGTCAGTGTCAGCTAATCATGATGCAGGGTCACCCACAAAAGCTTGAAGCTTCATTTATAACAGAACTACATCACAACCGTTAATCCAGACTCTCAGACGCAATGTCCATTTCTACTGATACACAACCTCCCTCGTTCCAGCCTGTCAACTCGATCGAACTCGTCTCAACAGAGAACAGCAAAATTACGAATGTCAGCTTGTACTCTGGCCGCGCCGAGGTTACCCGTGTCTTCAAATTCGTAGTGAAGACGGGGCAAAACCAAGTGACGATCAACGGTCTGCCCAACGTCCTGGATCACGATTCTCTCAGGTGAGTCAGCTTCCGGAAACACGCACACAAAGGACTTACTCTCAACGAACGGCGCAGGGTTGAAGGAAGAGGAGCAGCGACGATCCACGATGTCTCTATATCCAACACCGGTGACCCCCCATCGCTGGAAACGTCATCTGCAATCAAAGAACTCGCCTCCAAGAAGGAGAAGACAACCAATGCGCTTGAACGATGCAAGACGGCGATATCTTCTCTCAAGTCCTACTTGGGGACGATGGACGTCAAAACCATCGACATGGGGTCCGTGCGGCAAGTCGTGAAAGAGTATGACACGACTGCCGAGGAACTAGATGACCGCGTTTTAGAGCTGACGGCACAGCTGGAGGACATCGACCACAAGCTCGAGAAAGAGTATGATAGCCTTCATGGGCCGAAACCAAACGGTAAGCTGAAAAAACGCGTGGAAATTGGTGTATTCGCAGATGTAGAACGCGAAGTCGAAATCGTCTTAATCTACGGTAAGTCCTATACGAACCCACAACAACAAAACGACGACTAAATCTCATTCGCAGCTGTCCGCGGAGCATCCTGGACCGCAGGCTATGACATACGCGTGAACACAAACACCTACGAAGAGCCCGTCACACTCGTCTACAAAGCCTCAATCATCCAACGAACAGGCGAGGCGAGTCTCTCTACCCTCATCTCTCTAGCTCGTACTCACAAAACCACCACCAGGACTGGACTGACATCCCGCTGACCCTCGAGACCGCAACACCCACCTTTGGGCTCAGCGTCCCCAAACTCGATTCCTGGAAACTCTCAATCTACAAACCCGCACCCATCTACCCCCTCGCTGCCTCATATGCGCCCCCGCCCCCGCCTGCTGCGCCTATGCCCATGGCGCGCAAGGCCGTCACCGGCATGACCTGCGCTGTCGCGCCGATGCCCGTGCGCGGTCTGGACGTCGTGCCGTCCAACGGCAAGGCTAACGTGAGCGCGACGTTCAAGATCCCTGGGCTGATCACGATTCCAAGCGACGACGCCACACATAATGTGACCATTGCAAAACTGAGCCTCGGGGCGGTGATGTCGTGGGTTTGCGTGCCGAAGAAGGATGTCAAGGTGCATCTGAGTGTGCGTTCTTTCGTCGTTTGCCATAGTGTGTCAGAGCTGATGGGCTGTGCAGGCGAAGATCAAGAACGCATCGCCGTATACGCTGTTGCGCGGTCAAGGGAGCGTCTATGTCGACGGGAGCTTCATCTCCCGCTCCGAAGTGCCTTCTGTAAGCCCCGAAGAAAGCTTCAACTGTCCCCTCGGGTACGCCCCCCTTCCTTCTCTCCCCTCCTCTATCCTTATCTTCCTAAACTGACCTGGACACCCCCACACACAGCCTCGACCCCTCGATCCGCATAACCTACCACCCGCTCTCTAAAACACGCTCCGAAAGCGGGTTCTACACCAAGACGACGACGCACGTGTACACGCAGGGCATCACTGTGTTCAACGCAAAGCCGACGCCAGTCGAGCGCGTGCGCGTGGTGGAGCAGGTGCCTGTGTCGGAGGACGCGCAGGTACAGGTGCGGGTTTTGAGCCCGCCGCTTCCTGGTGCGAGCGAGGAAGAGAGGGGGAGTGGGAAGGATAAGGATAAGGTGCGGGAGGAAGGGGGCAAGAAGGTGGTTGTGTCGGCTGGGGTTAGTGCGATGTGGGATGGATTGGATGAGGACGCGGGAGAGGGCGAGGGCGAGGAGGAGGCGGGAGTGAGTGGGAAGTTTTGTTGGGACGTTGCCCTTCCTGCGCAGGGAAAGGCAAATTTGGTGCTGAAGTATGAGGTTGGTGTTCCTGCGGGTGTGAATATCGTCGGGTTGCCTCATGGCAAGAAGAATGTGGATTTTGGGCGCAAATCTGGTTCGTTCTAGGAAGAGGTTAACATTGGGTGCCATGATTGCTTCGGGATCTTGACTGATAGTCTTGACAGTATATACTATCTACTCATCGCATAGTAAATTTCTGTACAGAACTAGGTTTAATTGGTTACATAGTATCCAGTACAACAGAACGAAGCTGGTAAATCATTATGTAAATCATCAGTAGTGAAATGAGTAGCACTGTCACGATCGATTTCTCAACCTTTCATTTTACCAACCATCGTTCACACATCATTCGTCCACCAAGTTCTGGGAAAATTTTGGGCACAACACCTCCGATGTAGGACGTTCCCATATTAGGAAAAAAAAAAAAAGCACCAGTGAAGTTGAGACAGAATAGGTTGACAATTGTCAGAAAATTCTGAAGCTAGAAAAATCGGCATTCAAACTAGGAGATCAAGGAAATGAGTGATTGGATTTGGCCAGATTGGAACCAGATGGCAATTAGATCTCAATTGAGCCGGACTAGATGGAGGGAATGTAACCTGATTGGAATCGGAGTCCAATCCTTGTCCGATCCTATTCAACCATGCTGGATTGAAACCCCGCATGGAAATTTCCGAGTTAGCATTCGAGACAGACGGCACATTCCCTGAGGTTTTTCACGCAACCATCTTGGTACATACGTCAACATCTGAATCTGTGGATATCTTCGATCTCGCATATCCCACATGTATGTAAGTAAGCATATTGCAACTTAAAACGACGTGGTATGCATACGTATGCACTCCATCGACAACCCGGTCGACTGCTGCGCATTCTATTCTTACAGGATTGTAGGTCGTAACGGTCTTCAGTCGCCGTGGGGGGCGATTGCCACTGTCTAGCTTATTAGTCGTGTCATAGAGAAGTTAAATTTTGTTTTCTGGCCAAGGTAGGACTTTTTTCACTTGGGAGGACTCAGATATCCACGCGTCTGCGCGGGTAAGGTATAACCAACAAATTCGATCACTCATGGCGTCCTGGATGCAGGGTTCATAACACAAAGTCTATGCATGCTTATGAAACCGTTATTGAACCCCCACCATCTGCTCAGCATATGTCTAGACCTCTCGCTCTGGTCTGGTCTCGATTTTGTCAAGCTCTCTGTGATGGGTTCCTGCGCCATGGCATCGCACGGGAAGTAGCTGGCCGAGCCTGGTAGACCAACCTGAAACGACATTGCTCTCAAACGTCCTCTAGTTGACACGACTCTGTGCCTGCTGTTGAGGATGCGTCTTTTGCCTCTAGCTTAGCAAGGCGTGTTTTTTTTCTTCATTTGTGAACACGGGCCTGCTTCTTATGTTCAACGATGCGAATCTATTCATACCTTGAGTCCGATGTTATCTCATTTGTTACTGTAGACCTTGAACACACAACGAAACTTGGGATTAAATTTGGTAAGAACCTAATGAAAAACTAAAATATATAACACGCATGTCACGTCCTTTGCCAAAATTCGCTTGAGGTATTATCATTCATGTATGGCCTGTAATCAAAGAATCAGAAGTGAGATGACCATGATGCGGAAGAAAGTTACTTGTGGTACCTCCATATATTCCTCAAGGTAATCTGTTACTCTGATCTGAGTCTGAACAAGCATCTTTCGAACTCTGGCACGAGAGTTAAGCCTGTGTGATATGTGATTATTGCAATGAAAAATCCAGAAAATACAGAATTGACATACGTTACCTAGGATGTATCAGACAAGATGTGATAAAAGTCTAAACAAGATACCAATCATAGTTACCAGCATTGAGTTAAAATAGACTGGAAGAACATGAAGTGAGCGATAGTGACAAGAGAGACACAATAAATATGAACTTTTTCCGTTGAACATGACAAAGCCTTATTGATAGTACCCATTAGCATGGGGTATTTGGAATCTACAATGGAGACATACAACTATAGAAGATACCTGGAGCAATACAGTACTTTAGCAGGTGAGTGTCTGCACATCTGCACACAGTTAATAACAAGTAGTGCTCACAACCAGGAGTGTACATGCTGCAATGATACTTGTCAGCAGTCCAATGCTCATACTATCCCTCCATCCATGAGTGAACCAGAAGTAACAGAATAATGTAATGATCCTTGCCTGAAGAAGACTAGATGATTGATCACCCTTTGCGATCTGAGGGCACATTTTACACATATTGCTCAGAGTGAAAGTTCAGAGGATGACAGAACGTACCTTCTAAATCCGGTGCGCATATCCCTTAAGAGATAGACAAGGGATATGCTAATGGACAAGTCACAGGTCATGGTCATGGCCAGATTTAATGGATGGATACAAAACCTGTCTCCGACTCAAATCAGGATGGGGAAACACTTTGGGAGCCATCAACAATCCTACATGTGCTCGCGGTGTATTCATATGTCATACGGGGCGTTGCCGTACCTATTGTATCTGAGCTCGAGTTGCCATGATCAACGACCTGACACAAACAATGATGCGCTGATAACTAGAGTGATGGATGAACCACACGTCAGGATTAGAGAGACTGGAAGAGATAGAAAGTCAACTGACCTAGTCCAATACCTGAACAGAAATTAGCAAAGGTATCGAGAACAACTTGAATAAATATGGACTTACACAGCTGCACAAGAGATGTAGTGATCTATAAGGATGATCTATGTGTGAAGCATGTGAAGATTGTAATTAGCATACTATGAATGAAACAAGTGATTTTTGCCATGGATGTCTATCACTTACTATACTAGATGGTTAGCATATCATAAAATAAGGCTACGAACACTTACGACGATACACTCGCCATGCAAAGAAGCTGGCAACATTTATGATAGCGTTTAAAGAGATTAAATGATCGTTACATTTTGGAGCGTACAGCAAGGACTCGATTTCTGGCCTGCCCCCTGGACACCGATCTCTCTCAAATATTTGTCGATGAACTAAAGCGTATTGCTCGCCATACCCACAAGTTAGAGCGCAACTGGAACAACTAGGAAAGACTTCGCATCGCCCAACCTCTTCGACCAGTCCCATACTTTTGTGCAGAGGCTGAAGCTCCTGTTGAGAGATCCTTGCCGCTATACCTGGGACGTCTCCTAGTGCTTGATTTATTGGTAAATCACTTCCCAGACCCAGTACAAAGAGTCAGGACACCACTTTATTGCATTCACAACTAGGAATCCGGAGAACCGGAAGCAGTTCTTCGCGGTTCACCACAAGTCTGAAAATTTTAGACAGCTGAAGCTCAGAAATTCAGGCAAAGAAAGGTTTCTTCTTCGAGTATCCGATCTACTACTATTACTAGCTTCTGAGGAAAAAAACACCATTTACAATTGACACTTATAAGTACAACATCAATTAAAAAGTTTTCGTTGGGAAGGGAGCAATATTAAATTCTTTGGAGATCAGGTTTCCGTTGGGTCGGGTGCAACGAGCATGAAAGTTCCAGCAATGGGGTCTCCAAGTCCTGTAGCTGCAGCAAATGCGCTGATGTTGAAATGTTCAATGGACGTGGTAGGGGTGACGAGTGTTTGTGCATTGAACCCTGTAGGTTGGTTGAACAAGAGGAAGATATATCTACAGGATGGCTGCATGAGAGAACATTATAAAAAATATCAAAAAAGCGTACCGATGAGCGGGAGAACCAGCGGGAGGAGTGGGCTGGAGGAACTCAGAGATCGCGGGGGTCCTATTCACGAGAGCGTGAACCTGGTCACCTGGGCGGCATTGGACGAAGAAGTTGGGGCCCAGGAAGTGTCGAATTTGAGCTTCCGAAGGGTCTTGCGGTGTTAATGCGTCGGGGTCAACGGTAGCAATGACAAAAGGGCCTTCGCCTACGTCGCCCATGACGGCGAATTCTGGTGGGCCAGCGGTATCTGTACGAATCCAAGGCCATGAGCATGAGAAACATGCCTTCTGTACTCAATAGTGCCTACCATCCCTGGGGACCTGTACGCCTGCATGAAGCTCGATTGGCTGGCCTGTGGGCTCAGGAAAAGTGACTTCAAAAAGTGCTGTTGGGTTAAAATTGATGAACAAGTCTGACGGGATCTGGTCTAGAGTTAATGAAAGTGGAGTTTCCTTTAGAAGTGAAGGCTTACAGAGGCAGCTTCAAAAGCTTGTTCGACAACGGTTAGATTGAGGTCTTGGCTTACAGCCAATCCAGCAAAAGACAGAAGGAAGAGACTCAGCAAGTGGACCATGGTATGAGTTATGTCAGAATGGTGTGAACATCGACTTTTATAGGCTCGCATTAAGAGTCCGATCGTGTGCTTGAGAGCGTGTTGCGTGGCTGTTTCGCAATGTATTCGGGTCCCAGGATAATGTCTGTGTGAGGATCAGGTACATAAATAGACCACGAATACGACGCTGGGACAAGTTGTGTGACATATGAAGAAGATCTCCCACGGTGGCGGTGGCGAACAGCCCTGAATCGGAAGAATCGACAAAACCAGTGCGTAAAACATCTGATTGACAGATGACAAGTAAAACTAAACCTCTAAAGATCGATTGTAATAGGTTTGAGGGATACATGGGAAACCTCGCCAAGTATAGCCTACTAGTTATCGACCCAGGCTGACTTAAGTACACGGTGTGATATCAGGGGGAGGCTCAGACGCGTGTAGATCGAGTATTTAAACATCAGTAGCAACGGTTATCATGACGAGAAAGGCCATCTGAGTTGTTTTGGCAGCAGTGACGACCCAACGCTAGCAGAATTCTTGAAGTTTATGGTTAGGTGACGAAGGCGCAAGGAAAGTAAGGAGAAGACCGTTGAGCAGCTTGTGCATATCGGCGTGATGGGAATTGATGCGTTCTATTGCGCCTGGAAAGCATTGCTATATTAAAGGTTAAGAAGTAAGTATACCCAGGTAACGGCCGTAGGCAAGAATGATGTTAAGCCGGCAAATGCCGCTTACTTGCCCCACTCCGTGTGGCTTTGATGAGACTTGCAACTTCACAAGGTACTATTCAAATTGCCCGTGAAAGCGCGAACATTGAGATCTACCGCGAATGGATGGAGCAAAGGATGTGGAAGTTATTTTCACCATCTAGACGCCTACCCAGACTCGGAAACGCCCGGTCCGTCGACTTTTCGAGCGTTCCTCGTGGAGCTCGACCGTGCAAAAAATCATGCGCAATGGATGAAGAGGATGATACATTGGACGTTGAGACGTCGGAGAAAGTTTCATGTATTTTGTATATGTGCATATACGTTAGCCGCTGCAAGATTTTCTGAAATACGGTTAGTCAACGCGTGGATATTTCATGATCATTACAGTAGGAGGGAAATCCATTGCTTCGAGCTCAGTATTGTCGCTAGGCGCTGAGCTTACTTCAAGTATATCATGTCCGAGTGCAACTTGAAGCTCATGGATAGTTCGTGCGCAGACCACGCCCAAACAACCAACCTGGGTCACATCGTCACATGAGCGTTTATCAAACTTTTTTTGGCTCGGTCGAACTCGAGAACATTCCAGTCTTGCACAACCTTCTTGCGGTTTCTACTGACATCCATTATGCGCTGAGTCAGTCCACAAGTCATTGGACTTACTTATCCATTACGCTGTGCGTATATAAAATCTCGGTTGAACAGAATGTATACCCGCAATCCCCCACGATTTGTCTTTTCTCATTCTAGCTTTCATGTTCCTCTGCACGCCTTCAACTCACCTCTTCACATTGTATCCATCTTCTCCGGCAATATACACCCCTAGCCCTCGAGAGCGATACGTCGATGCTCTAGCGAGACTCAGAGCTGCCGAAGCGAGTTATCTTATCTTCGAGGCTGCAGAGCGCGAGGAGGAAGCTCTTACTCATTGCCTCAGAGAGCTACAACTCCGCAAACAGGAAGATCGGCTTCGCACGAGTCTTGGCCAATATTTCTCGGGGGATGCTTATCAGCTTTATGGTTTGAACAATCTTGGCGCTTACCAGGAAGACTATCCTTATATGATCAATGTCACCAAACACCAAGCTTTTAAAGCTGGACATGACTGCTATTGCTGTGACGGCTTGGTTGGTATTTCCCTTTTATTGCCATATTAGACAGGCCATTTAGATTGACGACCCTCAGGATTTGGGCGTGTATCCTTGCACGTATTGCACCAATGCAAGCATTATTGACTTCCATCTCGTCGGTTCTTCCTCTTCTGCCCCGTCCCTCCTCGACAACTTGGATAATCTAGAGTTACGGCTTGCTGAATCCCAAGCTCTTACACCTATTTCGTCTTTCTTGTGTCGTAGACAAGGAGCTCGTCCACTCCCGCTACTGCACCCTTATACGCTTCAGTATCCCTTCAACACGCGGTGCCATGGTCCTCGGCATAACGACCACCTGAAGAATCTTCAGGCCTCGGCGGTCTCGAAACCACACCCTGTTGAGAAAATGTCCGATGATGGACTTTCAGAGGGGTTCGCTAAACCTTTTGATGCACCCACTGCCCATGTCCACCGAACCAATGAACCAATGCGATGCAGTCCGGAGACAGTGCCTTCTCGTTCAGAGACACCTTCCGAGTATGACATCCTTTCAAAAGTCGACTTCGCCAAAATCCTTCATGCCGCTTCCTCTCAGCCCGATGCGGAGATTATGCCAGGCCCAAATGGCGAGGCTCAACCGGCCCCCGGTGGCCCTGCTGATACTGCATCTTTTGAAAGCAAACCACACACCGCAGTGCCCGCTGCCTCTACCACCCCTTCCGCCAACCCTTCGACCGCCGATCCTCCCACAGTGACCACCGTCTTTGCCGAAATCTCCTCCTCCTTCAACAAAATCCGCGCCATCGAAGCCACCTTCAACACTCTGAAAGAAAACTTTGATCTTCCCGTTGAACTGGACTTTGTTCCCTCTACCCCTTCTACGCCCTCCGCATCCTCCATGTCCGCCTCTGACTCAGACACCGAATCAACGAGCGCAACGGACTACCTGACCTACTCTCCTCTTAACCGCCCCGTTCGCTCATATGAGCAAGCGTTGACGGTGCTTCTTGAGCAGTTGGATGGAGTGGAGAGTCTTGGTGATGCAGATGTGAGGAAGAGCAGGAGGGAGGTTGTGAAGAGGGTTGAGCTGGCTCTGGAGGAGCTGGAGAGAGAGGTGGAGGGTCGGTGGATGATCAAAGTTTTGGAGCCTCTGATAGGAAAGGGGAAGGTTAGCGATGAGGTTGAGAGTAACGTTTCGGTGCTGGGGTTGGCGCTTGAGAGTGAAAGTGAGAGTGAGCGGGAGGTTGATACCCAGAAACAAGATAGGCTTGACGATCGTGCCTACGTAATCTCTGCCCCGTTTCCCGAGATTATCGAACAAAACGACTCGTCTACCGTTATTACTACAGTCAACAGCTCAGATGAACCATCCGCACGGACCGTTACCACCTCTGTTCATGGCAATAACGCTATTCAGGCACCTCATGACCAACTCGAATTTTCGGACACTATTCCAGTCGCCAACGTCGCCAACATTCCACCCTCGGCTGATCATACAATTACCGGCCCCGTTGAGATCACCGACTCCATCTCTTCTCCCGTTCTAATTGTTCCCGCCACGATTAGCTTCTCAGGTGATGCAGAGCCTACCCTATCCATCTCTTCCGCGACATCTGTACATGAACCTACCACCCTCTCCATCGCTAACGCCATCATACCCGTCGATACACTAACCAAATCTGTCATCGAGTCTCCCAGTCCTTTGCCAGTGAGCGAAAACACAGGGCTTACCACGGTTCAAGGCGCTGATGTTGAACCAGAGGGCTTCTTTTTGACTTTTCGTGGGACTGATGAGCCCGTTTCTGAGCATCCCATCGTTGGCGATAGCGATGACGACTGGCTCGAGGTTGGTGCATGATGTTTGATGTTTCAATCTTCCTGATTGCTGTTGACGTGTACTTTAAAATCGATGTACTCTATATATTCATTAATATCCGTAGAATTGTTCAAATAATGACATTGACTAATAAGACTGTATCAACTTGCCTGAGTTGATATAGAGACAGGTGAGCTTAGGTACATACTTCTTACAAATCGAAATCGGCTTCCACGAGTTTGACTCTCACAGTTTTACTTCCGAAGTTTTACTTCAAACCTCTTCCACCACACGTACTTACACGTTGTTAAGATGTGTCGGAGATGCTGCCTTAGGAATTCGCAATGTAATGCCCTTGCGAGTCTCCTGTGGAGCTCCGAACAGCGGTAAACATCAAATGCAACGTTCCTTTGCCGACGTTCCGTGTCAACGATCACTAGAGGCAGGTACCCTCATTGGCGATGTATTCTTAGAAGTTCGCTTTCGTCCCTACATTCGCACCCTTCTATGGTTGACCCCGGCGCAAGTTGTCTTTCTGCCCCACTAGATCCTGGGTCCAACACTCCGAGTCGTGACGAAAAGGCCGTTTCTGAACCCAAAGCCCCGGTTAAAACCAAAACAGAGAAAGACTTTGGGCTGTTACCAATTCCACAAAGGCTCCGTTATGACCCAAAGGCGCCTTTCAACTCTGGGTTGCTCATGAATGTGTCGTTCGGATTTGCAAGCACTTTTCGTAAGCTATGAAGTTTTCTGTAAAGTTTGGAGGCTAATGAGTGTTGCGCAGTTGTTGCGAACCTGTATTATTGCCAGCCTCTCCTCAGTACGAAGCCATTTATATTGTAAATCGTTTAAGTACTAATTTCCCTTTGAATAGTCCAATTCGCCAAAACTTTCAATGTTACACATAATAGAGTTTCAAGGTCTTTCGTTTTATCAAAGTCGTGTTTGGTAGGACCAATTACTGACTTGAACTGGACAGCATCCCAACGCTAACCCAAGCTGGGTGAGTCACATTTTCCGATACTTGAAGACGAAACTGACACGACATCACAGCTACGCTGTGGGTCTCCTCTTTATCGCACCTCTCGGAGACCTTGTTCGACGACGACAGCTAATCCTGGGCCTAACCTTCCTGGCCGCGACCTTGAGCATCGGGTTAGCCGTTACAAACGTTCTCATCGCCTTCGAGGCCCTTTCTTTTTTGGTTGGAATGGCCTCAGTCGTACCTCAAATACTTCTTCCCCTAGCTGCAGATCTCGCCCCTCCAAATCGTCGCGCTTCTGCAATATCTATAGTCCTCGCAGGAATCCTCTTCGGGATTCTCGTCGCCCGTGTTCTTGCAGGCGTAATCGCGAATGTGACAACATGGCGAATTGTATACTACACGGCGATTGGAGCCCAACTGTTTGTACTGGTCGGCGGTTACTTTGTTCTTCCTGACTACCCGGCGAAAACCCATGAACTGACGTACTGGGATGGTCTGTGGTCTATGGCGAAATATTCTGTCACGGAACCTTTGCTCATCCAAGTCTGTCTCATCAACCTTCTTGGTAGTGCATGTTTTGCCAACCTCTGGGTGACGCTTACATTTCTGCTTAACGGCCCACCCTACAATTATTCTACGCACGTAAAATTTCTTTGATATTTCAAAAGGACAAGTGTTTGACAATTTTGCAGACTGGTCATAGGTCTATTTGGACTCGTTGGTATGCTTGGAGTTGCTTTGGTACCTATTTTTGGAAGATGGATGGACAAACTCTTCCCCTGGCATGGTATACTTGTCAATCTCCTGTTTCTTCTGTTTTTCCAAGCAATTCAGACGGGTGCCGGCGGGATAAACATCGCGGCTGTTGTGATTGCGATACTCGGAACGGATTTGTTTCGCCAAACGACGCAGGTATGTATATCTATGGCGGTATTCAGGTAAGTGAACAGGCCAAGTTACAGTCAAGAAAACTTACAATTTCATTCAAGTATCTCTGATGATGCTCGTTCGAGACTCAACTCAATCATGTTGATCTCGGTATACCATTCCATATGTTCCAGGTTCTTCTTGAGCTGACGGCTTCTCAGTTCTTCATTGGTCAAGTCATGGGAACCTCTGTGGGTACTAAAGTGTTCGTTGAGAATGGCTGGAGATCGGACGCTGGCCTAAACATGGGTTTGTACGGGTTACAAATGGTTTTTCTCCTTGTAAGAGGCCCTCACTGTCACCGTTTTACGTGGTTTGGGTATGAAGGAGGGCTGGAAGGACGGAGATCTATTATTGAGCAAGCAGTCGGGGAGAAAGATGCCGAGTCGGGTTCCGCCGACCGAGGAGTCCCTGAGAAGAGTTCATCATCGGACGGACAAGAAAAGACTATCGATGGTATAGCTTCAACCAAATAATACTAGGTGGGTGTAAGTTCAGTCCCTATTATACATCTGACCTACGCTCGACATGCTGTCTACTAGTGAGCACAGAGTGTGACCTGCCTCAGGCTTATCTACCTACCTTATCGTTCGATTGATAATGCCTCGCTACCACTATGTTACCGATAAACTCCATGCAACCTTAGAAGTACGTACATATTGTGTCCGACGTAGTTTGATGACCATTGATGTAAATGTTATATATGAACTCGTAGTACTTACGTAGAGTGGCTGAACTTATCTGGACTGATCATGATGAGTAGTATCAACATTAACGTTACCATTACATAGAGTAGCTTTATCTGGACTGATCATGATGAGTATCGAGATAATCGCTCTAGATCGTGGTCAGCCGTATCATCCGTGATTGCTTGGCCCCCACCATGTCATACTCAAGTTTCCCTCACATCTATTCACACAACGCGAGGCAAGGTGGCTCAGTTTCAGCTCGTATGAGGGCCCTGGTCATTCATATCACTGTGATGGCTTCATGATATCTGTTGTTCTGGATGCGGGGACCAGGAACAACTTCTCGGGGATACGATTGATACTGGCTTATGAAGAAAGCGAGATGTTTGATAATCTGGTGTGTTGCATCTTTGGAGCTACTGACCTATGTTGTATCTCATGGAATCATCAGTGTATCCGTGATTGTCTGCAGACAGAGAGACACGGGCTTCAGTCAACACCTTGGGGACCCTTGTCCAATCGGAAGCTAATTCTAGCGCATCGCAACAGAGCCCAAGCGAGGTCATGTGGCATCATAGACACTACTAGTTGTCTGCCAATCTTCACGATTGCCTTTGAAGTCGTTCTCGATAGGATGGGCGAATTGTTTCGGGCTACCTTACAATTCCGACCGTTTGACACCTCCAAGTGCCTCCGTATTGGTTACGATAAGACTTTCTCTGCTGAGTCAGGGTCCTTTGTCAACTTCTTTGAAACCAATGTTTCCTTTCGCTACTATCACGACAATGACCTGGCCGTCCCTCACGCAATATTCAGGCTCCGTGAGACACCAAGAGGCATACCTGCTTACAGCACTAGAATTCTCCCCATCGCCCGTTTCCAAGTCCCTCCAGTTCTTCCACCTTCCATTCCACAATTTATCGCCAATGCTGCGATCCAACACGAGTTCAGAGGATATGGCGTTCGGAATTACTGTCTCTAGGGCTAGTGTGTAAGGCTTGGTCTTGTATGCTCGACGCATTCTTTACAGTTCTCACAAGAAACACTTGCAACGGACATCAACCAACCCCTTTGGCTGTTGCACGTTCACTGGAGATGAGACCCGAGCGAGGGCTACTCATGAATTGCTTCCGTCTTGAAGATTATGCGGGACTCATACGAGGAATCGACAATGAAGGGCAATTCATTGCTAGATGCCGTGCGGTCCTCACCATCCTAAGCTGTGCAACAGCTATCAAAAACATTCACCTGCCTGGTATACATGCTTCATTCCGGAAAGAGTTTGTAACGATCCTTTTGCGTCTCGAGAATGTCGAACGATGTACAATCTATGATCACGACTCTCACATGGGCAAAATTGTTGAATTCAACATAGGAGAAATCCAGCAGTTCATTGCAAAATGGACCGAACTCCGACAACTTGACATTGCCTTTCGAACTAGAGTTTCTAACCGGTCAGATCCCACCTTCCTATATCTTCAATTTGTAAAGGATTTATAAGGTTTATGGACATCTAGGGCTTTTGATGATGAGGTCAGTGCCTTCACGTCCCATGAACATACCAGAAATTCATGTGCATCAGGTACCAAAATTACAATGCAACATCGAAAACCTTAAACTTCGTGCATCACATCTAACAGGCCGCCAATTCGTCCGATTCACATCCCATCGGCTTCAGAAAGTTGAACTCGAACGCCTCAATGGCCCTCTTAACCAGGACCTTGAATTATTCCTTTTAGTCGCCGGCCCCTCCTTGGTGAGCCTAACGATCCGAAGCTGCCCGTTTCGTCGCCAGTCGATGAACGAGGATTACGCAATAGACCTAGTCATGCCACAGCTATGCTCCCTTGAAGAGCTTTGTGTCTCTGGAGACCTTCTGACGATACAGTCTATTGTGATGAAGGGAAACGCAAAGCGATCATCCACCATTACAACCTTTGTCGCAACACTGGCACCGGCATTATACCTCGAGGATCTAGCGGATGCGCTGGAGACTACCAGCTGGAAAGCGGTGACAATACGGACGTTACCTGGATTCATGGACGAGAGTGATTGTGTAATGAAGCAGGAGGCGGCTGAAGTAGCTGCGCAGAGAAATATTGAATTCGTGTACGAGCCTGTCTGCTAGTCACAACAGACTTTACGAATACAGAGCATGGAAGGGTCGACGTTCCATATAGAGCCTTTTCCCATAGTCCGATTAGGCTTCCCAATCTAGCGACATCTACATTGAGGAATCCAACCAGATAACGACTGAATAAAGAGGCTAACGGGCGAGAATTGACGGAGTATAACCGGTGAAATGTTAACAAACTTGATCACGTCAACTTTCGTCATGCTTGTATACCTATCTAAACTTTGAAAGACTAGCAAGCAGTTCGTAACAAAGAACGGTCATCAAAGAGAGAAGCGGTGAGACTCCCGGATGAGATACAACAAACAAATAACTCAGGCGAAGCTCTTGCGATCCTGAAAGCAACACAAGTGGTGCAGCCTGACGAAATACTTAAAAAGGAACGAGGATAAAGGCCGATAGGCTCCGCGAAACCAATCACTATGAGAACCCTTGCAGTCGGAAGAGAAATGGCCTAGTGATCTTTGAGAAAGAAGGTCAAAGGCCACTCAGGAGTACAGGGGAATGAGGGAGCCGATAGATTAACAGATAGACAGGAAGAAGAATACCGACGAAATTGACATGGAACTACCCAGAGAATATGACTTACCTGCGGCAATCACACAGGCAATATTGAACAAAGAACGGCCTGATCCTCGGCTGATGTCATATGGTTCTCCTCGCTTGTGAAGTTTTCGGCCTTCTCCGATGTATCCTTGTGGTCAAATAGACCATTGAGTATACAGCATGCGCAGAAAGTGCTTTGATACTCTCACGTCCACGGGGCGTGGCACCTAACCACGGTCCGACAACTTTATCTTCTACTTCTGCATCTTCGTCAGCGAGATACACGACAGAGCTCATTTCAACTCAGACTATTTGTTAAGGCTCAGTTGATTTCTCAGATCTCAACAGTCATCGCATATCTGGCAACAGAAACTATGACTCCTCTTACGATCTCATCTACCCTCAGACTCTCTTCTGGTGAGATATGTACGATGTATATGCGGCGGCCGATCCTAATACTTTACCTTTAGGCCAAGATATGCCCTTACTTGGGCTCGGCGTTTATCAGAACAACGACTGCATTCCAGCCGTGGAGGCGGCTTTGAAGGCAGGCTACATGTCGGTGTATACGATAATTACAATATTATTGTCTGATGACCTTGCGATCTCTGCAGACATATTGACACGGCGCAGATGTATAGGAACGAAGACCAAGTAGGTACTGCTGTGAAGGCAAGCGGCATATCACGAGAGTCAATCTGGATTAGTGCGTTTCGCTGGTGTTAGCCGAACGAATAGCACTTGACTCGTTTGATTAGCCTCCAAGGTTTCTCAAATGGGTAACAGGACCGCCGCATCCGTGCACTCGTCTTTGAAGAAGCTTGATCTAGGTTTGTTAAGAACCTCGTTTACAGCGGAAGAGATCGGTTAATTCTGTATAGGCTATATCGACTTGTATCTCATCCACAGCGGTCATGGAGGAAAGGATGTTCGTTTGCAAACATACAAAACCTTGCTTGAGTTTTCTGGCCCTGAAAAGCCTCTAAGAAGCATTGGAGTATCCAACTAGTCAGTCTTTGGTTGTATCCTCTTCGATGAATAACTCATTCTATGACAGTAATATTGAACACCTTGAGGAAATTCGCGAGGCTGGTCTTCCTATGCCAACCTTAAATCAGATTGAGGTACATGGTTACTCATTCTGTCTTGTTATCGATCAGCGTGACCTCATTATTTGTTAAGCTTCATCCATTCTGCCAACAAAAACCGATTGTTGAATATTGCAAAGCACATGGAATCGTCGTCTCAGCTTACACTCCTCTCGTCCGTGGTGACATGAGCAATTCTGTTCTCGAGGAGGTAGCCAAAGAGGTACGGCATGAAACCCCATGTATCTCCGTTGTCATCCTTTATTTCATCAGGCCAACAAGACCCCAGCTCAGGTCCTCGTCCGATGGTCTATCCAGAAGGGGTGCGTTTTTCAAATTTGATATGATGATACATACCGAAAATCCTTGTCTAGTTTCGTGCCACTTCCCAAGTCCGCTCATCCAGCTCGTATCGTCTCCAACGCAGATATCTATGACTTTGAGCTCTCAGACGCAGCCATGGCGAAGCTCGACGCCTTGGATCGTGGCAGCGATGGAGCGGTCACCTGGAATCCTATCAATGTCGAGTAGAAAAAATCATCTCGATGAAGTTTGATGAAATGACCATAACCTTCATTTTTCTTCAATCGCGACGATCGATTCCCCATAATAACAGTAGCTGTACCGGGACAAACTACATTATATGACGCAACAGTCCGTTTACCTGTTCGGCTCAGACAGTGCATTAATCTTCGTCTCCGGCTGAAATTGATCTTATAACATTTCACTCACGGTGTTTCGTTCTTCGTAGATATATATGAACAACGCACGAAGGCATGTATCGACGTTGAAGGTGCTGGAAGGAAAGTCTTGCTTGAAAGAGCTATTCACTTGTTTTCTGAGCTTATGAATGCAAAGTATACGTTGTTTACTTACCAGTAGCACACGTCAACAATCAGCACAATTTCGTTGTCTTGACTCTTCAAACATGAAGAAATAGAACTCTAGTAAAGGAAAGGAGGACTAGTGAATATCATCAACACGAACGTTTTTCGAAGATGTAAGCTAGTTATGTTGAAGAACCTGTTCTGAACTTTCTCATGGGTGGAACAAATACTGAGTGGGAATAGATGATTATTGAGGTAGATGTACAGTAAATGTAAGGGATATGCAATTAAGCGGTGATTAAGATTAATTGATTAATGTACAAAAGGTATATTTGAATCTATCCGCGCCAGACGGTGGGACCAGGAACAGTGTACGAGGTGGGAGAAGGAACTTGGTAAATGTCAACGTTGACACCAGGGTCTAGAGATTCTGATCAGTATGCGCCACCGAAGGAAAAAAAGAAAACTAACCGTTAGTGCCGATGTGGCCAGGAATAGAGACCTTGGGTGGGTTGCCAGAGCCTCCGTTGACAACGTTGATTTGGGCGCAGCCCACGTAGAACTCTGGAGGGAGAACGTGTAGGGCAATTTGTTCGGCACGAACGAGGTACTAATCAAAGACAAATGAGCACAGGATGGAGATCAGAAAAATTAAGGAGCGTACCTGTCCAGAAGGCGTGTCCTTAGGAATGGTGGTCGTCAACTCAGTTTTACCCAAGTCGGTGAATGTGAAGGGCTTTTGTGTTGCGCCCCACTCAGCGATCTGTACCACAGAGTCAGTCGAGGATAGTCGATTGTATAAAGAGACAAGACAGACCTTAAACCAGTTCGCACCACTACCATCCCAGTCAGCGGCGTTTCCAGGTGCCTTGCCGAGGTAGATAGAAGCAGGGCCCTGATGGAAAATTGCGGCGGAGAGCCTGAAGCCTATGGTATCGCCAGCAGAAACAGTAACCGTTTCCTTGGCAGGAATAGCATTGGTGTTGCACCTCATATCCAAGGAGGTGACGGGCCTGACTGGCGAGTTATTTTGCGCCTGGCGTACGGCGGCAGTTGAGCCTTCCGTGCCGTGAACTAGGGTAGTAAACATGTCTTCCGAATGTTTAGCAAATCGAGCAGTAAACAAGTAAGGTGCGAGGACTTACAATGAGCAGACGCGGTATGGACAATGGCAGCGAGACCGAGGATGGAAGTTGTAAACTTCATGATGGTTAAAGAGCGAATGTGTCTTCCAAGGAAAGAGTAGAAATAGAGAGAGTAGATGGTCGTTGATGGACGACTAGAGCGAAATTGAACATCCTTTTATACCGTGGACTGAAGGGCCTTGGCCAACTAATTTTTTTTTCAATACTGGCCCGACGCGGGGGCAGGAAGCGTTGATCGCGCCTTTTTCGATCGTCAAAAACATGTGTCGATCATGATCGTGGCAGTGCGCGTCGCCAGTTCGACCATCGAGTGTTACACATTAAGCATTGATCACTGAGCGATTGCGCTTTTTTCTCAGCCGGTCGATTTTACATAGTCAAAGAATCACTCTGAGGATCGAGGCTATTCAAACCAGTGTATTGTGAAGATTGTGGCGCGCGTCTAAACCAGATATGACAAGAAAATCGTCAGTGAAAAAAAGAATCGCGCACAGCGATGACCACATGAAGGACAAAATTCGTGGACATTCAATACCGACGGCGCTGAATTGGTCCTGGCGAGACGCTTCGGCTTTACCGTCGGGAGCAGGCTTAGGGAAAAAAGAGAAGAGAATTTTTCTCTATCACGTGCACTATCACGTGTAATGACATCAGTGGGTTCTCTGGATCCGAATCCGCTCAGCCTGGTGGTGCATATTATATAGTCCAAGCTTCCACTCTTAGATTATTTAGATATATTCTAAGGTTATTTGACCAGAGCAGCCCCTATTCGTATACTGTCAAATCTTATGAATTATGATTCATTACAGTCTTGTATACATGACTATCATCCCTTTCAGTTGCCGCAAATTAACGATTGACTCCACTTCCGGCGCTTATCCGAGTCTGTGAGCATGGTAAATTAAATAATGTCTTTTCGGTCTCACGAGTCGCTGAAGCCATTATTGTCTTCAAAAAAAGTGTAATACACGAAAAGCGTGTTACGGTATATGCATAGAAAAAACCTGCCGGATCTTGAATTGTACCAACACAGAGCCTGATCGTTCATTTGGCTACAGCGAACAAAGCGAGCATGTGAGACTACAACAACTATAACCATAAGTACGGCGACATCTCGCGTTTCTATGATAACGGCGCCAATAAATAGTTCCAAGGGTGGATAGTACGGGGACGCCCTCGCGTTTCGGTACGAATCCCAGCCCAAAAGGAATGAAAGTATCTAAAGTCCATGGCACGTGATTAATTTTGGCAAGCGTTCGAAGGACGGGTGAAAGTATAGGCGAAAAGCTTTGGTCTGGATGTATTGACGTCACCATCGTCGTCAACTAATGTCTGAGATTATCATGATGCTCACCAATGTCCTATGTGGTGAAACGGCGAGTCGCGGAAGGCCGATGCCAATCCGCTTCCCATTGCCTCAGCGCAGCGACAAATCCAGGATTGGGCTGCACGCAAGCACGTTTTCGTTTCAAAAACGTGAAAGCAGAGTCATACGACATTCCGTGATTTCGAATGAGATACGCAATGACAATAGCCGGACTTCGTGAGATGCCCTGAGGAAGCATCACAGAGAAATATCAGAAAATGATGAGTAAGGAGCGGAGTCGATCGTGCAAGACTGACCTGTTGACAGTGAACAAGGACGTTTCTGCCATTCCGAAGTGCTTGGTGGATGTAGTTGCATGCGGCTTCGAGATAGGGTTTCAGGTCGACGGTGGTCTGGTCGAGGATTTGTATTCGATGACAGTTATATCCATCTTTTTCAGAGACAGGTATCCATGATGCGTCGAGGACTTGTACTAGATGTGAAATTCCGTGTTCAGAGAGGAGATCCTTGTCCTGAACTGCGGATAAGGATCCCACGTAAAGCATGCCAGTTAGTGATCCTTGAGGGGGCAAGATTTGGTGCATCGGCGTGCATATCGCCTGCATGACCTCTGTCGGCATATTCTCGAAGCGAATCATGGCTGAACAGTGTAAGAATCGGTACAACTCTAGGATCAGCAGCTCTGTCGAGCAACTTTCATCGTAGGATGGGTTTAAGTAGGGAAACGCTATAGGGGTGCTGTAAAATTAAACCATAGTGCGTATTCACCGCATCCGCTTACCGAAAGATTCTGAGAGAATGCCTGCACGAGGTCCTCTCACCGTTGACGTTCTCAAAGGGGAGGGTGCGAGCCAAAGGAGTGAAATTGATGATTGTTTAGATCAGGTACAGGGGTGAAAACAGGGCCGATCACAGGAACCACGTTGTGGCGAACCTAGATCAGATCAGATCAGATCAGATCATAACTTACTAATTTCCATATCCTCATAATTCTCTCCAAGTGGTCATTTCAACCCTCCCATGTAGGTAGGCTTTTATCGTCAATTTGTAACTCTTTTACTCATCATACAACTTCAAATTCTGCCCAACGAAATTTACGGATCTATCAGCCGACAACCCGTTTTGAGTTCCAGTACTGATAAACTATAAGTTGGTCGCCAGACCTCGATCGCGAGATGAAATCAAGGAAAAGATGGCCGATTCAATACTGTAAGCGGCCGGACGCTCCTTCTCTCTTCTCATGTTATCGCATTCCAGACTGTTCGACAAGTTGGACAGTTTTGTCTTAGTACCGTCCGCCCTTGTTTCGGCTTGCACCTTTCAGTCATTCGATGTCGACGTCAATACATTTCAATGACGGGACATACCAGACATGTTTCATTGAAGTGAAGTAAAGCCCATATGTCACTCCAAAGTTTGCCGTAAACCGTAATAACCGGGACTGCCTTGCAAGGGCTCATATAAAAACAAAGCACTGATTACAATCGGCAACTTGTACCTCATGCATAGCGTGGGATTACACATTAATTTTCTCAAAACATCGCAGGAGGCTGATTCTCTTGTCACAAATTTTCATCTGGCAGCATTCCCGGGCCTGTCGTCACCTCACATCCAGTCATTCTGTCACGTCATATGCAGTGGGTAAGACAGATACTAGCGTACACCTCAGGAACTACAAGTTACATATAAAGGACTGACATTTGTATTAGTATTACCATCTTTAGCTCTCGTGATTCACGCCAATCCTTGTTTGCCCACTTATCTTTCTTTACGAAACATACAACGTGTATTCCCTGCTGAAGTACCTGTACCAAGACATCTTGTTGTTCTGAATATCACCCTGGGCTTCTTATCAAGTGTCTGGAACACACATCCAATGCTATTTATGACCAATAGCTTGGAAAACAATAGATCTTGTAATTGCTCACGGGCCAGTCCAGTGCTTCTAGTCCCACCACTTCACTCCACTTATCCGAGCGAAACGACGTATACTATTTCCCAATTAGGCATAAGTGCCCCAACTCGCTATCGTAAGCGGGGATAGGTTTCGTACTCTGACCAGATTCTGCGCCTTGTATTTCTTAAAACATGATCAACTTCGATTGACCCTTTCTTCCATTGAGGTTGTGGGGTGACGGATTGTAAGACAGGCGAAATCACGCTTATGATGAACTATAAACGCACGATCCAGGGTGTTCTCAGCGAGCGCTTCTTGTTGGACTCATTCCATCTGAATATCCTACTTAGATTTGAATTATCTCGACGTCCACACTTTAGCCTTTCATTGACACGAAGATGAGATTGATGCATTTGCTTCCGTCTTCTGCTCAATAGATTGCCGCATGGCGCACTTTCGGCGGTTTATGTATGACCCTCTGGGTGAATAATCATACGTTGTGCTTGTCCTTGTTATCACTTATAGCGTCCGGCACAAGCTCGGAAAGGCATAAGGAAGTGAAATTTCGCGGGAAAACAGAACAAGAAGTATCCTTGAACAAGAAATGATGCTTTCTTTTCGTTCGGCTAGCCGGAATACTCACTCACTCACTCCACCTCATCACGTCAATCCTTATCTGATCATGATGTATGTGCTTTCAAGCTTCTTGTGAACCTTAAAAAAAAGGGAAATGACGAAACTCTGCTTAACTCCGGTAGGGCTCCAATGAGGTCAAACCCTTATGCACATGGCCACGTCCTGCCCACCATCCCTTGTTCAAGGTCATCAGAACCTGAAGATGTATACTGATACTGATATCGCGTCGAATGCTACTGATCAGAATCAGGTACCAGTTGTACAACCGAGTACGCGTACTTCAAAACATACCTGAAAAGGAACAAAAGGAAATGGACGCCCACATGGTCTCATATAACTCTATGTATAACATTAACTTTGTCATTCCAGGCGGAAGCCTACGGCATAGTTACCGCATTCATTGTTTATTGTCTAGTGTGCAAGGTGTGTCAGTCTGACAGATTTATCATTAATTAGCCTTGACAATCTTCTCTTGGCCAACGACGTGTTCTTGCGTCGGTTCACTGTCCACTTATTGTTATCGCTTTCTAAGTGCTATATCAGGACGATGGAGAAGCCGGACGATGAGAAGCTGGACGCCGTGTGAACCTTTTCATAGTGAGCACCCCAGGATCCTTTACCGCGAAACCACCCCAGAACTAAGAATTATGTGAAAGGCTCTTTGAAATCTTCTTCTACGGAATTTCAATAACGGGCTATGTATATGCCCCATTTTCTCTGATTCATCCGCTCCAATCATCATCATCATGAAGTCAAAAGAACCAGCTGTGGCAAGCAAGCTCAGAATCAACCGTGCGTGGACCTCCCCGGGTAATAACATAACATAACATAACACAACCGCCGTAGCTCCAAATAGGACAAAACGCACATTTGAGAAATTACAAGGGAAATCGAAAGAAAAAAATGGAATATAGAGGCTTTCAAGGGGCTTTAAAGGTACATTAAAACCATACGCTATTGGAGGAGCGAAACTGTAAAGTGGCGTTTATCAACCCATGCAACTTATACCACTCAATATTGAAATGTATGCGAACCCATAACCAGATTCCGCGAAGTCGAGCTTAAAGGCTAAGATTAATTTATCAAGAGGTTTATAACAACACTTCGTCTTTTGCAATCTGAGGGATTTAATGAGACACGGTATAGGCCAGTTAAAGTCCATTTTTCCGGTACTAGAAGGGTACTCTGCAGTAACAACACTCCGTTGCAAATTAAGAAAGAAATCGAAGATCGATCTGGATGTCGATGATTGACTCCCTCTCCCTTGCTATGGTTGAAACAGTTAACTCTGCTCTTAGGGGAAGCATGAACCAGTCCGATCATTTGTGAAGGATTGTATCAAAGCCAGCACTTCCATCGCATCGTATTGAATGATAGGACATCACACAATATCACGATGGCTGTAGGAACCATCGAGGTCAAGGAGTACAGGTTACGGACCGACGCAATCGAACTTCATTCCAGAATCGACAAATAGTTGTTTCAGAGAGAGAAGTCTTTAGCTATAAGTTTGTATGAGGGCTTTGTCAATCTTGACACGCTGTTGATACAATACCTCTTGTGAAGAACTTGGACAATGAATGTCATAAGTCGTTGCAAATTGGAAAAGATCACTACTCACTCTTCGTCTCCTTCACAACGTCTGAGATCGAGAACCAAGAATTTTTTTCCAGTTCCTAACGATGTCAAAGACACTCCTCGTTGCATTCAATCAGTCAGTTTTGTCGAGGATCCGTCATCTTTCGTCACATGCGGGAGATATACCAAGCTCATGATTTGAACAGAGATAGACATATCCAAAGAATATAGAGAGCAGTTCCATAACCATATGATCCTCCTGCAAGATATCGCACCGCTCTTATGCCGCAAGGTGCAGGGTCATACTCCTTCCAGAGTTTCTTAGATTTTTAGAGTCTTCTATGTCAGCTGCTTTGAAAAACTTTCCTCGGTCAGGCCAGAACAAAACAGACAAGCTGATGTCAAGCCGAGGCAATCCACCAGATACAAGGTTCCACCAATGCGCGGAAAACAAATATCGTATCCTAGACCAGGGTTTATGGACAAGAATGTGAAGACCCCGCTTTTCCAATTATGGTCACACCGTGTGAGTAAGCATCTGCGATTCGACCTAGTGTGTTGATCGATAACGTTGCAAGGCAGACCTTGTCGTATCTCTGGCAGAACAACAACTCATCAACAGACTAGTTCAAATCAAGTGACAGGGGAATTATCTGGTGGATACCGATCAAAGATGTATGTATCTGAGCGGCTTTGAGCATTACCGAGATAAGTACAATCGTAGATGTTGGTTTTGGTGAGACGGTAGTGGGCCGGCGGGAAATCTGAGGAAGGTTTAAAGTTTGTCCTACGCAGGCGAAAGAGTTTCTTTTAGGTAGCCGTTCTAAAACCTTGAAGGCGGTACACACTGGAGCTTGTTACGAAGAATGTACCATGTCCGGTTGCCTAAATGATCTTAGTTCAGTTGCCGGCTCGCCTTTGTGACTTCAAGCTCAATTTACTAAATCAAGACCTCATCGGACGAACCAGATAGATGCGCGGTCAAACATACCCTGACTCAGACTGAATCCTCGGACCTCACCGTATACCACATGCGTGCCGTCTTCAAGAACTACGAAAGCAGAGAAATGACCGGGAAACTCTGCTGTTGGGCGTTGATAAATGCATTGCCAAGATTATGGAAGGGAAAAGGCTATATGTTCAAATTGTCAACTTGGGCTTTGAATCAACTTTTTGCCACACGCGACCAATGTAGTATGTAGTACGGCCTCCGGCCGGGTTTTGCTCATGTCGAGGCCTTGCTCGCCAACTCTCCGACATCCTGCTCTGGACCCCCGAGCCCGAGCACATTTTTGGCGAGGGGAGAGGGGATTAGGGTTTGAGGACGACAAAGTTGAACTTGACGGGAAGGGAAAGTTTAAGTCTCGGTGATCGCCGGCAAGCACCTTTTTTACACAATTTCAAATCTTCCTACGCGCTTCAGGTCAAGAGCGAAAGATGAATTTTATTATTATTGCAAACAGAGGAGCCAGCGCAGAAGAGAAACAGCGTTGTTCCGTACATGTATGTCATACCGTTGTGTAGAAATTAAGTATAGGTTCCCTGTCCCGGTCGGTACAATCGAAAATCAGAGCCTAGTGCATATCACCATAACCTTTGCATACGTATAGTAGAAGGCGAGAGAAAAGGAAGGGAGAGTCAAGTGGAGAACGGGATGCGGCTATGTGTGGTGGCCCAGTGTTGGATATAATGTCAGGTTATTTATCGGAGACTACGGAGACAAGAACAAATCAAGGAATGTGGAGCGAGTATAGCACACTGTAACTCGAGTTGGTGGGGAGGACAATATGAGATTGCAATGGGTCATTGAATTGAAAGAAGCAAGAAAAGGGAAGAATGTGTAGTTGGAACGAAAAAAAGGAGACAAACAACAACGATACTTACGGTAAGTAGGAAACGCCAGGATGGAGAGAGGAGAAATGGCAGCCCAAGGTATATATACATATGTATGTTCTGATTAGAGTCCGCGTAGAAGGGGGATATAAAAAGGTTGCGATCGAAAAAGGATATATGAAGGGATGTTGACCAAGATGGATGTCAATGGGGGAGCAATGGATTGATTGATCAGGACACATGGATGGCAGAAGACAAGCAGGGCGATTTGGTGGTTGGCGAGTCGATGGAGGGTCGAGGGATATCAAACCAATCACAGTACGGAAACAGGGAAAGAAGTGGGGGGGGCGAATAATCCAAGCACCAGGCTTCAAACTAGCCTCTCAATGCCCATCCTGAACAGTATCACCCCCATCACTCAATGTCTCCACCCTGACTCCCCGCTCCGACTTGACACTACGAATATCCCGACCCTCTTCTGCGAGTTCACGACCTAAAATCGACTCCTTGCCTTCTTCAGGGCTCTCACCCTCCTCTGCTCGGCGCGCAGCAAAATCGGGCTTCCGTAGCATCTTGCGGAATGCATCCGCCATGATCGCGGCGTCCTCACCGCTAAACGGTGCTTCATTGTTCCCAGCGCTACCCGTGCGCGACATGGTTGATGCACCGTCATGGACGCTCGCTCCGTCACGAGCCGCATTTTCGTGGCCGATAGATCCAGCGGCGGCACCAGCACCAAGGAGGGGTGATGAGGGCCCACCAGCGTTCGCCATCATAGGCGACGAGGAACCCATTGAGTTGCGGTTTGAATCGAGCTCCTGACGTCGCCGCATGCGGCGTACGATCAGGAAGGTGAGTATGCATGTGGCTACGATGGCAAAGAAGCCTAAGACTACGATTACGGCAATAGCCCAATGTGGGAATTCTTTGCCCGAGGAACCTTGTTGAAGGGATGCTGTGGAGGTGGATGAAGAGGCTGTTGTCCCGGCGGAGAGTGATTTCGAATTTAAGGCCCTTGAAGCAGACTCAGAGGCGGCTGATGCAGCTGAAGCAGCAGAGGCTGAAGAGGCTGAGGCCAAAGCAGCTGATGCTGACGATGCTGATGCTGCCGACGAAGACGATGCCGATGCTACTGAGGCCGAGGAAATCGAAGAAACAACAAAATCTGCAAGAGTGGTTTCTATAACGTAACGAAGGTCAGCGTTTGCAGATGAGGCAACGATGAGGCCAAAGAAGAATAAAGCATTCGACAAGGAGTAAGGATGGAGGGACCAGAAGCTGAAAAGCCACTGTATATGTAGCGCTGGGAAAGATATGTCTAGAATGACACCGTCCTTGCACCAAGCACCATATACCTGTCAAGATGTTGGCAATCACCTCTTGACCCTCGTTGACAAGCACTAGGCCGAAGAAAGAACTGCGCCTCTCCCCAAAAGAGACTAAGAAGAGGAAATGAATCTATACTCACGTACGGCAGTGAAAGTGGGTTGCGCGATTGCATTTGGGCCTATGGTTGTTCCACTGGGTATAAGCACCCAATAATATGGGTAACTAATGTTTTGGCCTTGAAAGTTTCTTGCCCTATCACCCCACCATGAGTCATTGACCTGAACATTGATTCGCCCTGCTTGGTCTGTTGGGTTTCGAACATCTGGAAAATGAAAAATTTGTTGCTGAGAATCGCCGTGGAAAAGGAAGATGTCGACGAGGTTCGCCTGTGTGATTTCCGGTCGACGCGAGTTCCCTAACGTAAAGTTAGTTTTCTAGCTACAAAAGCTGAAAGAAGCCACGAACAGACGAAAGAAATCCACTCATGTTGGGCTACAACGGTATTAGAGGTGGGAAAGCACGAGATGACTGTGTTGTCAGAGAGGAGTTGACAGTCTGTCAAGGCTTGGTCTACAATGTTTCCGTTCAGCACTGCGCATTTGAATTGAACCAGGTACCTCCGACTTACTAACTTGAGACTGATCGACGACAACCTGTCTCCTCGCCGTTTTCGACGTGCTGGCATGGCCATCGTCACGAATTCGTCTACGTTTCAGCGATCGTTTCCGCGTTGTTATAACAGGTTCAGCCGCCGGAGTTCTTGCTGGCCAAGGGCTTTCAAGGGAACGTGAAGGCATGGGGGAAGAAAGAGTATGTAGAAGAGTAAGATGGGAGAGCTGAGGACAATCTAGTGGTTGGCTATGAATTGCGAGGTTGTGCGGCAGGTCTAGCTCGCATTATCCAGGGTTAGAGTAGTATTACGAGGGAGGCGACAGCGACAGGCCTGTGCTGGACGGCGAGAACAGCGACGGCGAGGGCGTGGTCGTCGGAAAAGACGATGAGCGGAAGGAGAGCAAGAAATTCGTTTCCACGCCTCGCCCATCTCCCAGGGACCCCTGGCACCGCGTGCCCATATTCGATCGTGCCACCTGCCGAAAACGACTCTCTTTCTGAAACTGTCTGGTGCGGTTAGATTCTGCCTTCCCACATTAAAGCGGCCCCAGTTCTCAATCCTGGAGCACTGGCCAACGGACCCTGTCTTAAATTCTAGGTGTCAATCGCATTGCATGAGTCTTTCATTCGACTCAGAACAATGGGCCTGTCCAATAGGATCTCGCAAGTAAAGACGTAATCCAGCTGTAAGCGGGTGGATAAATGGTCCGTCATCAGTACTGATGCATTGATGCTCAACGAGTTTGGTGGTTCAGACACAAAGGTTTTCGGGGTCCGCAGCCATGTACGTACTTTACTTGAAGGGTATACATAATGATTTGACTGACGTAGACAATAGTTGTAAATTTACACGACGGGGGGGAACTCCCGTCAGGCAGAGAGCGCTCGACAATGTAGACGCGGTACAAAATCTGTCAAACTCTCATAGGAACCACAAATCACACACGTTGGATTGTACAATGTGTATCGGCGCGGTTAAAATTGCCCACGACTTTACGAAGCCGGCCTCGTGGTTTCCATGCCCTCGCCAGAAGATGCCATATAAACTCTCCCACGCGGCCGTGAAGTTAGGAAATAGCGGAGCCAGAGGCCCATAAAATTATATCCTCCGGCGCATGTGTTTTATCGTCGATGATCACCCGTCTTAAGCACATCATGGTGCCCCCTCCAATTGGTTTATCTATCACATCTACTAACACGCACGGTCCGTTCACATACTAAATGTAGACCAACTCTGCGCTGATCGAGTAATTCTGCTCTGCCAAACATGGCGGACCGACTTTGCACTGAAGGAAGTGACAAGACTCTGTATTGTCTCGCCTTAGCGCCTAGGCTTAGAACGGCAGTCCGAGCTTCGTTACAGTGGCACGCCCAGACTTAACTTCTTTTGCTGCGCTGAGTCTCCACGGCTACCGCGCCGTGTTGCCACACCAACTTGCACAATCAACCAAGTGTCGCCGTCTGACCCATTAACTTTTGCCTAAACCTCGATACCGCCGGCACAAATCTGTCGTTTACCGGAGCGGGTCTCCTTCAAGTGAGTTTATATCTTTTCTCATTCCCATGAATGATCTTCCGACTCGGACAAGGGTATATAATGACATGGGCATTTGCCTTCACTGGAGATGGTGTAACCGACACTGCCTCATAATATCCCAAGTTAATCTTGTCCGGGTCTTCAGTGTATGATCCAGACAACACCAGTTCATTGTAAGAGCCTAATGAACTACTTTTTTCATGGCCGTCCATGACGCTATGTAAAAACGAATGCGCCTACATCGGCGGATGACTTGTAGCCTGTCAATTGACGTAACAACAACCTAGGGTCACGCATGACTTAAACATCACATCAAATACATTATACTCGCAGTGCAAAGGGAGGTTTACTCCGTAAAGTGTATCGTAACCAAAATGCTATGACATCCCTCGCAATCATTCGTTACAGCTCAGGGCTTGTTCATACAATTCACTAATGGCACAGTGCTCATCATCACCTCACTAAACAACAGCCGTTTATCGGCCGACGACGTCCAACCCTGCGCCACCTTGACACCAGAGCGCAACTGTTATCCCTATCAGTTTTTCCCCGGACCTCGGCGCCATCAAAGGAACGTGAGGCAGCTTCGGATCATCCCCTCTCAATAGTCCACAGCCAGACGGGAGGTTTTTGCCTCTTGAAACTAAAACTTGCTTTCAACGATTAATGATCGATCACTCAAACTCTTGGCGACAAAGCAACAAGTCTGTCTTGTTCCCGGCGAGACTTTGCTCGACCGAAGAGCTTAGAAGCACGTTGACAGTGTGTATGAACGCATGCGATCCAGTCTAGACCTAAAAAAGATCCGATGCCAAAATTCCTTGTAACACAGAAAAGAGCAGCCTCTGCTCGAGAGACCGATCTACAACAGCATATCTCTTTTCAATGCCTACAGGATATATGTCCCCCAAATTGATGCAAACAACTGGGAGCCGACATCGATCGCTTGGATGTACGTGTCCCGTTGGATGAGACTAGGCTTGAGGAAGGTGGTCTACTCTTTTCATGGTCAACGACTGAACCAACTCCGGATTCACTTTAAGTAACTAGGTCTGAGCCGCACATCCTATTGTGATGATTCCTCGCTTAAGCTTGGAATCGGTCTTTGCGAGCATGTATCTACGCCATTAGCCATAAACTGGGTATGTAGGTTTTTTTTTTTTTCATTTTCGTGTCCGAGGCGCATCGCGCCTATGTTACACGGTACGTATGAGGCTACCTACCACAGCAAGAGTCACTAAATGCGCCGTTCCCCCGCGTACACGAAGAACGAGCCGGCACTTCCGAATGTCGTGGGTACGTAGTACTGGTGGCATCCATGCCATCTGGTGGAGACAATGTCAAAGGTATGAAAACCCAGGGATGAACATCTCAATTCTGCCACAAGCTGACCGAAGTAAATATACACTCAGTGAGTGGGAGCCCATAGTTATCTATCTTCTCGATTTGGGCACTCGTGTTCAAGGCTTACTTTGAGATTTTCTTTGGATGTTAGATTTCCTATTCCACAGTGACCTTGAAATGTCATTCGGCCTCCTTTGTGAAGTTTGTTGACAAAGAAGACGGGAAGCATTTTTCTACGGACGGTTGTCATTAACCTAGATAGATCTGACTGGCAAGTTTCTAACAAGAACCACATCGATAGGGAGCCATGGCTTATGGGTGAAGTTGATAGGTGATGGTACCTACCGGTGTGAGCAATGGACTCGGTATCTTCAAGGAAAACCGACTGCTGAGGAACAAGTGCGGACCGCTTGATTGTGTGATTTGATGGCTTGTTGACTGGTTATCAGAGGCTCGCATTGAATGCAGAATAATCAGGAGCCACATTCTGACGGAGAAATATTTCAGCAACAAAATGGCAATTAAACCTATCAACGCATACTATTTGTGGCAATATATGGCCCTCTTACATACCAGGATTTGCACGCAGACGCTAAAATGCAGCATAACATTGCCGGCATCTTCACTAAGGCAATGACCGCACCGCTCTTCACCGGAAAGTTCGCGCTCTCTTGGGCCTTAAACCACCATCATGACTCCACACGGAGAGGAGTAACGTTTCTGGTGAGTAGGAGTGTTGGCATGGTTTCAACGTCATCTTTGCACATCAAATTTCACAATAATTTTAAGTCATACTGACACCATACCTTGGGTCTATTGCTTACGTTGATCTATGTAAGTCTGAATATACTTAGGTCTTAATTTCGAACACATTCCAAGTAGAATATCATCATTGAACACAAGAACTCTGCTGCGGTATATACACGGCTGATCATACTTAGCCAAAAGATATCTTGCCCCTTGATTTACCATCTCAAGCTCTCAACCATATGAGTGTTCTAAGCCGTCTGACCCATATTGTATTGTTCATGTACATATAGGTGCTGTTTCGACATTCCCACTGGCAGCCACACACTGGTCGTACCATCTAGCTCACTGCTCAGCCAAACTTGAATCCCTCTATGACACAACCTTCGTATCACCACCTCTTTCAAAATCCGGCTTAAAAATGCTCCGACTAATAAACCTAGATTATACTGTTATGTTGACGTGCGGGCCGACCAGGTTGAATGAAACATACACTGCACGCTGGCATCTTAAAATTTCGACTGTTGCCAATCACCGGTCAGGTGTTCG
Source organism: Termitomyces sp. T73sscA (assembly GCA_017657235.1). NCBI lineage: Eukaryota > Fungi > Basidiomycota > Agaricomycetes > Agaricales > Lyophyllaceae > Termitomyces > Termitomyces sp. T73sscA. Next base: position 66,763 of record JAGGAP010000055.1, on the reverse strand, counting down.
CCAAAACACCAGTATCCCGATGCCCTACTCCTGGAGCAGCATCAAGCACCTATTACAGCCGCTCTCACACCGGCGTTTTCTTCTGATTCCATGCCTGAGATCTTGGCTTCAGCAATTCATGCTTGCACTGTATTCGTTGGATGCGGTGTCGTGACGGACGTTAGCAGGATGGGTCGTATACTGAGGCTGCGCTCGAACAATCCAAAGGTCACGGTTTTCGTCTTTGTGCTCGGGAATGTTGTCTATCGGAGGGACAGAAGAGATGAGTCCTAATGCGTCGGCAATGTTGAGGATCTCGACTCTGTCAGCGCGGGCACAACTCCCGGTGGCAACTCTCCAACAAAGGTATCTAGAGAAAGTCGTGCGTGAATGTTAAACCAGGCTACACGGAAACCTTGTATACTAATATGTACAAATAACGTTCACGCATCTGGTAGCTTCTTTGTGTATATCCTCTCTCACATACGAGGATTTGCACGTGGACGCGAAATCCAGCACGAGAAGAGACGGTCCCAGTATAGTAGGAAGAGTATCACCAGTTCCGGTGCCAGTGCACACATACAGGACGGATCTGACAGGTAGGACAATACAGTATTTCCTAGTTCAGTCATTCCCCAAATTGTAAAGAAAATACGCCTGAATTCACCAACAGTTATTCAAGAAAGTATTCATAGGTGAGTTGCCTGGGAGTTTCTGAAGGGACGAATAGTTCGTCCGCAGCTCCTTTGTCAAGGTCGATGCGATATACGACCGATAGAGAGAAAAAAGCTTCAAACAGGCCAGGGTGGGAGAAAACGCCAATCTAGACGTTCAAAGGAGTGCCCTCGAGCACAGGAGAAAAAATAATCGAGTCTAGAATGGCTTTCTTGAAGCGTGAGGTTGCATTCTTGGATACACGTCATATTCGATGCAAGGAGTGCCTCCTCGAAAGGTCCAACTGAGATTCAGATTCAAATAAGCAATAAAGAAGGAAGAAACTAGATGAAATCGTCCATTTGAGAATGATTTGTTTAAAGCTTTCTGTACACGAAAAGTCAACGTGAAACCAACTCTAACAACTCTTTTATCTCTACAGTGCATAAGCTAGCTTCAATCTTACTGCCCAAAATCAATAACCCACGTAAGTCTGGTCGGAACTACGTCAAGCGTAAGGTAGAGCGGATAAGAGAGATAGGTGTATGGCTCCGTATCTCTTTTCAATGGCTGCAGTATACACATCCGCCAAAACAACGTAGCATGGAACATCAAGGTAACGGATATGGATGGCAATGGGTTGGACGTCCGTTGCACGAGATACAGCTGGATGCATTGGCACTTTCCAATCATAGATTCCAGATCTAGAGTGGCTTAGAGCTATCGACCATAACCCGTTGTGCCAGCGGTGATGAGACCAGAGACCCCCCCCCGTCCATCGATTTTCCCGCACTGTACTTGTGTCGGGAAGATAGCATCCCCTCGATTGACCAGAAAGATGCACTTGTAATTCCGAAGTCTTTGATCACCGTATAACATCTATGATCCAAGAGTGTTGAAACCAGATGGTTAGAGCTTTCATCTACCAGAGTCGCAATCGAAGTTCGGAAGACCTTATCAGGAATTACTGATCAACTTTGCAGCCAGTTGGCACTTATTTCCATAGCTAATCATCTAGCGTAGGTAGATATCATTTTAATAAACGGTAAATAATTCAGTCCAGTCATGGTCTTCCTGTAAAAAGAGTATCTCGATCGGGAATCGGAGGACTGTGTAGAAATAAGCATACCGCGGATGACGCCCTAGCAGAATCAGTGTTCGATTTACGACTTGGCTGGAAATGATGTCATAAGAATTTAACTCCAGACATGTATTAAACGGTGGCAATTACGTTCAAGGCATTGTCAAGGAAAATTTTGACAGAAAAGCTGCAGTTGAAGTTGGTCATAGTAACGGTACGACGGGCAAGGCTATTATCAACATAACTGGTTGTGCTTGAATCGAGGAACAGAAACACTTTGACTCTCCTGCCTAACGTTTAGACAGCATATAGTTCTGAGATTTCTAGCAAGGACCTGTAGTCTATGGAAATAACCCTAAGCCATGGTCTGGAGGGAAACGTCTCAGTAGAAAGTTGATTTCGAAGTCCCAGAGGTGCTAGTATAGCGGCAAGGATATCAGCAGTACCTTCGGCCCAAAAGTATGGGACTGGTCTATTACATAACGGGTTGGGTGATGCCCGATCTTTCTAGTTGACTTATGGGTATGGCGAGCAATACCCTTGAGTTCATTCACAGATATTCGAGAGAGTTCGGTGTCGAAAGTGCAGGCGAGTCTTTGCTACGGAACTTTCAGCCACAAATATCTCACATTCCAGGACCGAGGAGCAAACCTTAGAGGAGAAACAAGGTGTGAAAACCTGTTCCAAGTAGGATATCATCGCTGAACATCATGATGATCTTGCATTCCCAACTTCGAGAAATCTGCTGGCCAGTGCCAGATGCACTGGCAGTACATACACGGCTTATGATACTAATAGCCGAAAGTTATCTTACCCCTTAAATTACCATTCCAAGCTCTCGTCCATATGAGTGCTCTAAGTTGTCTGACCAAAATTGTGTGTCAAGACCCTTGATGCAAGGAGCGAAATCTTGATGATAGGTTTGTTAGCTGGAGTATTTGCAAGCCGGTTTTTGAAAGATGTGATATGAAGGTGGTGTCAAAGAGGAATTCAAGTTTTACTATACAGTGAGCTAGATGGTATGTAGGTGGCTGCCAGCGGGAATGTCAGAACAGCGCCTATATGAACATGAGTACTATTCGAAAAACCGGCTTGCAAATACTCCAACTAACAAACCTATCATCACGATTTCACTACTTGCATCAAGAGACTTGACACTGTTTTTTTAAGTAGAAACCGATGCCTCAACAGTGTCAGCTCCAGAGTCTACTTTGCTTGAAATTGAGGCTATAATGAAGATTCCAATGTGAGCAAGGATGCCCAACTCAGAGTGATAATTATAATTCATACTAGCACGTGGCAGAGTTAAATCAAAGCATACACTTCTTCACACGTTGACATCTTATGGTTCTTGATGAATCGGAGCTGATGTTCCTTAGGATAAATAGTTCAAGTGGTTATGTATTTGGGCTGGATAATTTTTGCTTTTTCAGTCGTTTGCCCTCCTTCTTGCTTTGAGATAGTAATATGTTTGAATAAATATATTAACCTGACAGACAGGAAAGCCTCATGTTCTCCTCTGAACTGTGATCTCGATCATGACAACAGTGAGAAAGCCAGGCATACAATATTTAATGATACATCAAATTTCGAAAGATATGATCACTGACTCTCAGATATGATGGTTATCACCTCTTATGGTAGATTAAGAACACCCGTTACTTATATATTTCGTCTTTGGATGCCTCTGTCTTCTCTATCTCTTCCACCCTCTAAGCCTTGACAACACTGTCATATTCTCTAAAACAATACAGTCAAAGCACGACATGTGACATTCATCCTTTGGTTCCTTCCATTTTTCTTTTGACTCTAGACCAGTCTTCCTCAGACAGCAATGTCAAACGTATCAACAATGCTTGGTCCGGTCCTTGTATGTGAGTATGTAAATCCAAATAATGGGACCAATATTTATTTTTTTGATCTCAATCGAGCCTTAATGATTGACTTGATGTATGAGCATCCTCTTCTTTTGTCTCTTTCTCTGACATCTGTGTACTGTATGTTTTGCTTAGGCTCTCTGGAATTACATGCTCGCAAACTGTGTATTACTTCCGCATGTATACCAGTGATCACTGGGTGCTGAAAGGAGTAGTGAGTGTATACTTTACCGGTGTCCTTAATTTGTTGACTTCAACCCATTTCTCTACAGATTCTGGTGCTATTGTAAGGAATATGTTCTATTCCAGAGACAAACAAACTTCTGAGTTTTTCAGCATCATTGAGGGTGTTCAGGTGGCTTTCTTGTCATATGCAATGCATGACGACTTTGTCAAGTACAAGATACCTGAGAATACATCAAACATTTTCAATACCCCTCGGTCAGTCAGACACCATTGATTATTTGTGATATTTACCTTTTTACCTTCAGGGAAGGTGCAGTATGTACCATAATTCTACTTAATCTGAGATGTTCAGTGTGGATGTTGATGCTGTTGTTAGATTTCCTTAGCAATCACAGTGCGTTCTTACTTGTTTTCTTTCTGAGTCACCATTGTGAATAATAATAAAGATGGTTGTAGCATCAGCAGTTCAGAGGTGCGCTTATACTGTCAAGTGAAAAACTGTTCATTTTCCAAGCTACTATAAATTCTGTCAGCTTCTTTGCATGGAGAGTATATCGCCGTAATTGTTATAACGTTATCTAGCATTGTACATTCTACTCAATCATCTCTAAAGTCAGTGATAGGTATTCATGGCAAAAACCACTTGTTTCATTCATAGTATGCACTATTCAATCATAATTTCATCATACCTCAAGATATCAACCATCTTTGTAGATCATTTCATCTCTTGTGCAATTTGGTAAGTTTGCATTCAAGCTGCTTCCAATACCTTTACTGATATCCATCTAGGCATTGGACAATGTCAGTTATGTTTCTATTCCTTCCTGATCCTGATGTGATTTATCATCACTGCTGGCAATCCTATCCTATACCAGTTCTTGTTACATTATTGTTTGTATCAATCTGTTTATCAGCTTGTTATCAGCACAACTGAACTTCAGGTCCAACAGGTACAGCAATGCCATGTCTTTCATCAAGACTGCACCAGTTCCACGTGTAGGAACCTCAATGACTCCAGAAGTGTTTCCAAATGCTGACTTGGGTTGGAGACAGACCTTGTTACCAGTCTATTGGGCTATGTCAATTACCTGTGATTTGTCCATCAGTGCATCCCTTGTCTACCTTTTAAAGGATATGCGTGCTGGATTCAAAACGTGGGTTCTGTTATGATCATTAAACCCAACTCATGGAAATCTCCACAAAATATCCCCCACATAGATCGCAAAATGCAATCAACCATTTAGTCATCTTTAGGCAAGATGGCTTGATTATACATCTTTCATAATCTTTGCTCATGATTGAATTGATAGTATGAGTATTGGACTACTAACAAGCATCATTGCAGTCTGTACACTCCTGTCTGTGAGTAATATTGATGCAAACCTTCCAAACACTCACCTATTACTGCCAAACTACTGCAGTACTATCTTGCTCAGACTCTTGTTTATAGTAGTATGTATTTGTTGCAAGTCTCCATTGCCCTCATGCTAACAGATATTACCAATAAGTGTTTCTCATGGTCAACGGAAAAAGTCCGTGCCATATAGAATATTTCTCTTTCTTTTTGTACTTACTTTGCATTCCAGTCTATTTTAATTCAATGCTGGCAAGTATGATTAGTATTGTTTTCAACTGCAGCCCTTTATGTGTTTTGTCTCATTCACGCTAGGTGACGTATGCAAATCTTGCGCTATCAGACTTTTTCCATTACAATAATCAAGTGTCACACAGGCTTAACTCTCGTATCAGAGTTAGAAATATGCTTGTGCAGAATCAGATTAGGGAAATCAATTTCCTCGAAGAATATGCAGAATTCTCCGAGGCACTATAGGTAAGTAACGTTTTCATCATCACAATCATTTCACTTTTAATTCTTTGTCGTTAGGCTTTCAGACATCCATGAATGATAAATACCTCGAACGCAAAGTTTGGCAAAGGGCATTAGCTATGCGTGTGATATATTTTAGTTTCTCAATGGGTTCTTATCGAATCCAGATTCAGGTTTCTCTCCTACGTGACTGATTACACCAGGTGACGATGAAAGAAGATAGATGCTCATATAAGAAACTTGGATAAACTATTTGTCTCCTTGAAAACATATATCAAATAACATAATAGTTGGTTGAGTCGATCAATAAGCACTCCTTAGCAATCATGGAAGTCGTTTCTACTTCGAACTCGACTGATGAATTGTTATGGGGGAACTTCTGAACTTGAGCTTCTATATAATTCACAATCTGATCTATACACTATCCTACATACATGTATCCTCATAAAAAATAAACATTGATTGAGGAGATATATATATCCGTATAAATAAGTCTTGCAGGCACATGCCAATTCTGTGTCGTATGTGGTCACCAAGAGGCTGAGCAATATTTCAAGCATTCTCTTGACTTGGTGGAAGAGAATCCTCTGGGACTGGAGGATCGCGTGTTACTACAACATCTTTGGTGATCACCATTGGCGTTTGTGAAAACCTTCTGAAAGAGGCCGAATCGTGGAAATTATCAGAACCTCGTTCGCTGTGTACAATTATGAGGTTGAATGTTATTGCCTATCTTCAGGTGAGGCTGCATTCCGTCGAACACATGCCTAGACTTACAATAATTTGGACCAACTTCAAACGGGATTATTGTAAGATTTCGAACGGACAAGAGGGAAAACTTACTATACGTTGGACACCAAATTGGCTGTTGTGGTGAGTCAGGTAGACGATGAGGAGCGCTATGAGAGATATCGTGTAGATCAGTCCAGCCTCAACAGTGATGCGAATTGCTCTTGAGAGCGGGTCCTGCCGTGGCATTATGAAAGAGCGATAACGTGAAGATCCTCTTCTGACATTCCATATTCGAGAAACAATCAAAGAGGATGTGATACAATTCGTCGTCATCGCCATAGCGTAGAAAGTGATAATGAGGGGAGTCAAGTGGTAGTCTCTGTTACTGATGGTTGTAGCTCCTGCTGCAATGACAGTCGCTGCGATGCCGACTGCTACGGAAGAAGATTCGAGTACTTGAAGGAAGACAAGCTCAAAGACGTACCGAAACCAGCTAAAGACGTCAGTACGGAGAACAAAATCATCCGAATTCTTTTGTTCCATGCCATAAAACAGCGGTATATCTGTGAACCCATGTGAGTCCCAATGCGAAGAAAATAACCCTCAGAACGCACTAAGACCGAATCACCGAGCCAAGTCTGGACCACATATAGACCGAAAGACACGTCACTCCACCATTGGAAGTTGCCTTCGAAATCGAGAGAAGCCCTTGGATCTTCCTCGTAAAAAAGAGCCACGCGAAAGTGTAATTCTATTATCACATCTGCGGCAGAGATGGAAAACATGGCAATGGCCACAGACACCATCCACCAGGGAATATCCTTTACCCGGCGCAGGCTTCCAGCGAACAGGGCGAGCGTCGAAAGACAGTAACAGAATGAGATTATGTTGATGCCTGAACTTGTGTAAAAGAAGTAGAGAAGACGAAGTTATCAACATACCAAACGCTGTCGTTTGGAGGAAGTACGTGATGATAAACGATAGTTTGTCGGAAAACATAAGGAATAGATAGTCGAAAGCACTGCACAATGCTATTGCTTATGTGAAATTCTATTCTGTCCATGTCTCGCCTGTGATCGGACAGCCCCAATACCAGTTACCAGTGCTACTATAATACTCCAATAGCTCGAGATAGCGGGGTAGTAGTATTGGTCAGTATCGTGGCGCCAAGAGAGGATGTCAGCGGAACAGTGAGGAAATCGATTGCAATCGGACGAAGGAGAGAAGCTCGTAGGAAGTTCAACATGACGAATATGGTGCGTCCTGTATCGACAAAAGCGTCCTCGCTGCAATGTCTTTTTTGAAATTTGATACACTACCATAAAATTGTGAATGGCATGTATGGGCGCTCTGACAAACTTTAAGATGATCTGCAATGCATGGTTCATTGCTTGTCCGTCAAGCATCCTCGAAATCGAATCTCAATCTATATCTTATCTCTATTATACAAACAGAGTCAGGGTCGGAGTAATCCGATATGCTATTTTTGCCGCGGCTTTTTCTCAGTATGTACTGAGATTGGTCATCCACGCGCTGCGGTACAACCTGCCTTCTTTGAATGCATCAAACAGGAGTTAGCTTTCTAAACATCCCCCCGGAAACCCTGAAATTAAAGGTTAACGATACGTTGCGTCATGCTTTACTGTCCTCTCAGCGTAAAGCACTCAAAACATTTGTTGTTGCTCTGGGTGCAAGAGTGTCTGGTATTATCGGGCAATTCACCGCAATGTCTGTAGGAGGAATTCATTTGTTTATCGCATCGTTTCCACCGCATGCTCTAGTCTTGCAAACCGACACTTTGGCCATTGGTGGAACATGCGCGTTCCTCAACACCTTGTGGAACAACAGACCGTCCTAAGCCATAGATCTAGAACGTTTACCTGCTCATTCACCACAAGCTCTTCTCTTTGGTTACGAAGTTCTACAAGCACCCGATGACTTGCACAACTTTCACAGGAAACCCATTGCTTATGCTGCGTTATGCGTATCAGATTGCGGTATAGAGCACGGCATCGTGGCCCACCCCTTTGCTCGGATCTTCTGAATTCCGTTTGGATAGGTTTCCGAACATCCTAAGCAAGTACTCTGTATATGATGAGTGTTTCAGAGACTTTAGGCTGGCTTAGTTGTTGTTTCATAGGAGGTTGTTATCGCAGCCCCTCAGTGATCTTCCTTGCTACCCACCATTGTGATGCTACCCAGATGTCCAATCGTGTCATTATTGTAGGACTCTTCTTGTTTAATCGAGTTATGAGATCAATTTCCGCCTTCAGGGGGCTGGAGGAGTCACATGGAGACGTTTTTCACGTGATATAACATTTCTTGCTTGACTGGCATACCACTCCTTAGTGTGCACATCGGCTTCGAGGACGTGAACCAACGTCTGCAGAAGACCTGGAAGCTCCGAGCTCGTGGCAAGTGACCCACAGAAGTGATGAGTGAGCCGATATCGATCGAGGACATCGAGGAGGTATGCCGGCCGTTTCTGTAGATCTGGCAATCGTTGAGCGTGTCATAGTCCGAAATTTCAGGGGACAATGGAGAACTCTACGTCTTTCAATGGCTTTCTTCTCTTGAAAAGAAGCTGGCCGCTGCTACACCTGTGAGTAGTTGATGGGACGGGACTACGTTCAGGTGCTCACATAGCGGATCAGCAACATTTAAAAACAGTACAAACGAAAATAGAGAGCACCTTGGTGAAGATTATAACGGCACCGGAGCCGTATCCAGCGCCAGGACGTGCATTGAGGAACATTGCCGGCCGATGTCTGGTTACGTTATACACTCGCGGAGAAACGAGGACGTTGTTCGATACCCTGCAGGGATTCATGAAAGTAGTTGGGGACTTTAAAGCAACGGATAAGGAAACAATCAAGATGTGTGTTTCAAGCCTTCAGAGATACGAATTTCCTTGAACTCTTTGAACTCCCGTAGCGCAGCCTTTTCATGCATCGGTGAGATAATGGCTGCCTTTGGCTCGCAGGTAAGCTTTTGACGGCTTGGCGGAGACTTTCTAGCTCAAACAGAGAGAAAATAGTACATGTCATTCATGGCAGAGATACACTCGGTTGTGTTGAGGACTGTTAAGAACTCTCAGGTGTGCTCCTTAGAAGACCTCGATGTTGCTAATTACTTAGTCTTCTCCAAGTCATCAATTCTTCGATTTCATGCATTGGTCGCTTTACGAAAGTCTTTAACAACTGCGAAGCGGGCTGTGACGGAATCGGCTTTGAAGGATATTTTGAAACAGATGAGGAATTGTGTCACCGACAAATCTCTTCCTGTCGAACGTGAAGCCGCATATGTAAGTAATACAATGTTGCCTTGACAACTACTAAGTCATATTTAGGTCATAATTGCCATTTACTCTGGCGCAGATGCCAGCCACCCATCCGCCAGCGATGTCGAAAACATTGTGAACCTCTGCATCAAGAGTCTGGAAAATGCTGACCAGGCAACGCGACATTCGCTAGCTCAGCTCGTTGGTCATATGCTCGCGTCTACTCAAATCGAACGCGCAGTACCTGTTCCAGAATCACCTCCAAAGGTCAAAAAAGTTGAAGACGACACGGATGCTGGATTATCCAGTACTGTCAGTAATACCGTCGAAATCAAGAAACCTACCTTGACTCCTACGGAAATGCTTAATCACCTCTCGAACCATTTCAACAAGCCCAATGTTTCGCGCAAGACTAGGACTGGAATCTTCGACTTCTACGCGGCGCTGTTCACACGCTTAGGCTCTAATTTCGTGGAGCCGAATTTCGCTCTGATTATATCGCATCTTATGACGGAGATCGTCAGCAGCCCTAGGAACGCCACAACCCGCTACGAGACACTGCATGTACGATCATTGGTGGGAATCCTGCTGAGAGACCTCATCGGTGTTCGCATGTTGAGCGAGCAAGGCCAGATCAGCGCTATCCAAGAGCTTGCCAATGCATATTTGAAGCGCTGGCCTGCTATGATGCCGGGACAGACTGCACCTAGCTCAAAGGTCCTCGTCATCGCCCTTAGAGAAGTTGCAGGATTGGTACAGCAGCTAGGCAACGCTCCACCTCCCGTTCAAGTAAGAAATTACCTTTCTGTTTTCGGATGGTTCAAACTTACGATTGATCAAACAGGATGCTCTCGCTGATCCCTTGGTCACTCTGCTTTCCCATCCAAGCCACACGACGCGTATAAATGCAGCATGGACTCTTCGTTGTTTTTGCTATTCTACCCCACTACGCCTTCCTAAAACTATCCTCACTGTCACCGAATTGCTCCAGCGTGACATTACGTCTATTGTCTCGCCCGCAGCACCATCTGATATCAACTTACGTGCACTTGGTCACGCATATGGTCTCGCTGCTCTCGTATCCATCATTCCCGAACGACCCCTCTACGTTTCGTACGATGTCAGTGCCAAAGTCCTCGATATGGCTATTTCATTGCTCAAACGGGCTGGCGAGCACGACCTCAAGGTGGCTGGCGTCGAAGTTGAGGTCGCGTGGACTTCCATTGCATCTTTAATGGCCCTCGGTCCGAACTTCGTTCGGCCCCATCTGCCACAGCTCTTGGTACTCTGGCGAAACGCGCTACCCAAACCGACCAGCAAGGACGCCAATACCACGAGATCGATAGGGGAGTGGATGTTCCTTCTTCATGTCCGGGAGAGTGCATTGAGTGCCATCCTATGTTTTTTGCAACACAACTCGTCGACGCTGGTCACACTCGATGTTGGTCGGAGAATCGCTTCCCTGTTGAGCAACGTACTTTCTTTTGCGAATAATTTCATAAGCCAGCGTGTCGAGGATCCACTCGATATCCAGCAATCGCTCGAAGCCACGAAGGGCCTTAATCTTCGGTCTAGTGAGGCTCTCCTTCGTCGGCGTGTGTATCAGTGTTTTACTGCTCTTGGATTTTCGAGCCTTGCGGAGTCAACTCAGGTTACTCTACTTCAATCGGCTGTCTCTCTGTTTGCTAGCCCCGATGGATATGCTGGATCATCCGTTCAAGCTGCCATCGCATCCTCATCCGGTACTTTCACGTCACTCTGGCAAACTGTCGATGGTTATGCTTATGGCGTGACATCCAAGGAGATTTTAGATGTCGGGAGCGGTGCTGTTGATGACCCTACCCAGGGTGGACAGGACTATCTCAATCGTGACACTGTCGAAGTAGCCATCGATGGTCTGGCAAGTTATTTTCTATCTCTGCGTTGGAGGGCACTACTGATATCTTGTTCCAGCTCCGGAAACCTATCCTTGGAGCTTGTGAACACGACCCACTCTCGCTCTGTCAAGCCAAGGTTTCTAATTCGGGGTACAGATTACTGGAGCCACCGCCACCTGCAACGGCCGTAGTAGACACTGCAATTGAGCTTTTCGCTCAACTACTTCCGCTTCAGGATCTCACGTCTACAACTCGTATCATCACTCAGCTTCTTGAGTCTATCAGATCTCCCAAACTCGAGAAGAACTCGGGCAGGAAAGCAGCCGTGAATATCAATGCTACGATTGGACTCTTACTCACTCTTCGATACGCCACTACATCCCAATTTCGACAAGCACGAGAGACCCTTGGAAGTACTCAGATCACGTCACTTCTTTCCCCGTTCCTTCATGAAGTTTTGATTGATGGTGATCTCGCTCTCCGCACAGCTAGTAGCGAGTCGATAGGTCGCTTGGCTAGTCTTTCTGGAACCAACTTCCTCACAGGTCAAATCAAAGACTTAGTTGATCGGGTTGTGAGTAATCGTGATCCTTACGGTCGTGCTGGTTGTGCATTGGCTTTTGGCGCGATATATAGCCACGTAGGTGGCCTAGCAGCTGGACCTTTGCTCAAGACAACCGTCAACGTTTTGATGTCGCTCAGCAACGATCCACACCCTGTGGTACACTTTTGGGCCTTGAGCGCACTCGCACAGGTTATCAATGCTGCAAGTTTGGCATATGCTCCGTTCGTGTCAAGCACCTTGGGTATGCTTTTGAAGATATATCTCATGGAGTCTCATGAGCGAGAAGGCGGTACCCTTCTGAATGCGAATCTCAGTGGTGATCATCCCGCATACCCCGTTGTTTGCCAAATAATTGACGCGGTTATTTCCGTACTTGGACCTGACATGCAGGAATCTGCCCGAACGCGAACTCTTATTCTCAATCTAGTCTGCGAGTTCTCCGTCGAGGACGATGAAGGCATTTGTGTTGAAGCTATCAAGTGTATCCAACACTTCCTCATGTTCACCCCTGAGTACATCAATATCCCAGATTTAGTCACACAATTCAGGACTCACCTCTCATCCACACGCCGGCCTCTCAAAATTGCTTCAATCAACGCATTATACCAACTTGTCCAGAAGGATGCCTTAGTTATGTCAAAATTGGGAGGCGACCAGCTCGTCGAAGACTTGTTTGGGATGCTAGACGATGATTCTTCTGTGCAAGGCGTTCGGAACGTCATCTCGGGTTGGCTTGAACAGACAGTCGTGCATAATCCATCTGCATGGATCGATCTCTGTCAGCGAATCATGTCTCGGACAACTGCTTCACAACAAGTTGCCGATGCCGCCAGTCGACAGGGTCCTAGGGATGACGAAGGAGACTCCTTAAACTTGGGGATGGTGCAGGAAGGAACAAGTGGACCACATCCGACATCTCGTTGGAGAACACAGTTGTTTGCCCTTCAATGCCTTCATCATATCTGTACGATTGTGGCAAGAAGTGGGAGACGGGAACAACTTGACGCTGCCTACGCTCGGACTCTTGGTCTGCCCACGAAGGGTCTACTCGTATCCCGAGTACCAGATCTCATCAAGATGGCGTTCACTGCTTCGGCAGCTTACGTGACTGAAATTCGGTTGGAAGGCCTCGTTGTCCTCCGAGACGTTATTGAAGTAATGTTCTTCTTATGAGCCCTCCGGTCTGAGTTGCTAATTACCGGTCAGGTATTCGCCAAAGTACCAGACCCCGCGTATCCTGATGCTCTACTCCTGGAGCAGCATCAAGCACCTATTACAGCCGCTCTCACACCGGCGTTCTCTTCTGACTCCACGCCTGAGATCTTGGCTTCAGCAATTCATGCTTGCGCTGTATTCGTTGGATGCGGTGTCGTGACGGACGTTAGCAGGATGGGTCGTATACTTAGACTTCTGACTACTGCGCTCGAACAATCTAAAGGTTCGTTTTCGTCTTTGTGCTTGTATAAATCCATTTAGGCGTGTCAGCAGACTCGGGAATGTTGTCTATTGGAGAGACAGAAGAACTGAGTCCCAATGCGTCGGCAATGTTGAGGATCTCGACTCTGTCAGCGTGGGCACAACTCCAGGTGGCAACTCCCCAACAAAGGTATCTGGAGAATGTCGTGAAACCGCATCGGGGGACTCTTTCTTCATTATGGATAGCTGCCCTCCGTGACTATGCGAGCATTAGGATCGATTCCGAATTCTTAAACGATACATCTACGGTTGCTCTAGATTCGTCGTATTCTAGTCTTGGGAAAGAAGTTCTTCTACCGGTATGTCCAGGATTCAATGGTTAAGCTTTTTCTGACTTTGCTACCCAAGTATTACACGAAGTCATGGTCCGTCATTCTGCAGGCTGTCGCAACATCTATGGATAACAAGGATCCATTCATACTGGCGGCCATGGATGGTCAAGAAACTACATCTTCTGACTTTCGATCATCGAAATTCGAGAAACGTGAAGAACCTACAGCTTTCTTCTACATCATTTTTGGACTCGTGTACGAAGCCCTTGTCACTTCATCTGCAGATTCAACGTCTACTTCGTCAGCTCGTCAATCACTTGTGTTATCGTCTCTGCAAGCACTGAGATGCCTGGTACGGCCTGAATACTCCGGCAATGCTCTCAAGGAACCCACAATTTTCGACGAGTTCGTCAGTTTATGTCACCGGATAGCGATGACGGAACCTGCAGAGGTTCAAGTGTATCTTTTAGAGGTCCTCTCTCTCGCATCTTCTCAAAGGCACCGGTCTAGGTACGTGGGTCCGTTATTATGACCAAAGTTATGTCATTGATCGACCTCAGTTCTGGAGATGAACTTTCCTTGACTTCACCAAAAGCTCATTGTCTCAGGATCTGTTCGTATATCCTCCAACATTCTACGTCCGCTTCGCGTGGTCAAGCCATACGTTAGTCTTTGTGATAGTATGTTAGCAACTCTCTGACCCTTCTATACAGAAGGTGAACCATCCGACCGAATCAAACTAATCACAACGGCTTTTTCGGCTATCTATGCAGTGGCCTCTTCAATAGAGTCTGCACGAAGGGAGGAGATAAGAGCAGTGGCGATCCTTCTGTACGGTGGTGCGTGAACTTTTCCTTCCCTCTTGTTTCCGGCGCTGCAACTAGATTGCTTCTAGACCTTTTGAAGGACGAATCTTCCGAGATCGACCTTGTTGGTTCAACTCTTCCGGCTCTGAAGACGATACTGGTCGATCTACCACTAGCCTCCAGTCCTGGTAGTCAGGAATCCTATGAGCGTCTAGTTCATGGGCTTCTTTCTTCGTGTCTCTTGAACATTGACGCAATGAGGTTTGTTTTCGCTTTTGGAACGTTCTTCATTCGCTGATTGCTTTCTTTAAGTGGGCGTAATGGGTTGATCTCAGACAAGAAGGTCAAGAACAACATGTTGGCCACGGTCCTCGTCCTTACTGTCATACCCTCATCAATCAAAGTGTCTCAAGCGGTAATCGAGCATTGTTGCTTCTTGATTTCGCAGAAACTTTTAGGCTCGGGCGAGGTAATGGTCTTGCCGTCCCGGTAAAGATCTGGCTGATTTGCCTTTCAGCTATCGCTCACTGCAGCCCACTGTGCCAAAACACTTGTCGTGGCCTCGAGCGCTGGAAGTCCTATGCTTCATCATTGTGTGCGGCTCCTAGTTCCTGGATTAGTTGAATATGTGGCGAAGATGGCCCCGCTGGTCCACGATGGTACAGTTACGGAAGGTCAAATAATAGCTATCGGTGAAGTATGGAAGGCTTTCTCCGCTTTTTTCTCCTCGACACCCGAAATCCATCGTGAGTATTGCAAATATGCATGTTGCCTTGATTTTGAATCTATTTCTCCAGGTGTCCGCCTACTCGGCGTTTTATTACCCACGATTGCATTGTTGCTATCTAGTTCTCAGGCTCCTTCGACACCTTTGGTATCAACGCAGATGGTATCTCAGCTACTGCAATACGCGACTTCATCACCTGCGGCCTTCAAGGAAGCTGCAGCCAAATTAGACACCAATACCCGCGAACTGCTGGAACAGTCCCTTCGTCGAGCTGTTGGGGGCGGCACATCCACAGCAGGATCAAGCACTACAAAACCACAAATCTCATTGCGTTCTTTTTAGAGGTCGTGGACGGTTTTGGACGTATTTCTTATCTAGTGTATCCCTTGTCATTCAAAATGGACATGTACGGTATCAATTCAAGATTTTCTTTGCGCATTATGGGTCCTTTCTTCGAGCCGACAGTCAAAATTATACATAGGAACTGACCATTGTGAGTGATGGTTCAATAAAGTCAAGAGACGAAGAAAAGAACCACATCATATGATGACAGGCTCATTTCGTCGTTGGCCTCTCAATTACCTAGATTGAAGACCAAGCGGAACAAGTCCGGCGAGTCTGAGCTTGAGTCCGGGTCAGAGTCACAGTGAACTGACTTCAAGGAGTTTGTGTGCACGAGATCAATTTCTGTAGAGTTAGCATCGTAGTTTTCTGAAATTGCCAAACCAAAGTCACCTGTAGTTTCTAATGCCATTGGCAAGTTCTGTGACGCGATAATCGCATCCGACTCTGCCTGCAACTGAACCCTGTTTTTTTTTGTTTTCCTTCTTTCCACATATCATAAACGAGTTCTAAGCTGGAGCAAACATCTGAACTTTTCTCGTAAAAAGCTTGAATGCTTTCTCGTGAGCTTCAATAAGCTCTTCCATGTTTTTTTGTGCATGCAATCTCCTCGGCTAGATGGTGAGAAGTCAATTTTAGGAAAAGTCGCAGCAGTTATCTGACGCACTTCAAAGTTGCACCAGATCTGCTGGATATTGGGAACAGATGTTAACCGACACTATATACACCGGGGTGGCATTTCAAACAGGGAGTCAACATTGGGGCATATGTCTGATATCCGCGACTATGATGGGGAACAGATTAGGCTAGGCAAGATTTGAATCCATCGGAGGGAGCATTCAGTGCAGCTAGTGTTCGTGCATTGTTGAGCGGGGTCCGAGTCAGGAGAGCCAATAGTGTCTGTGAGGACAGTAACGATGGCAGCCTGGGTGGTAAGGAGGCTGCCGCCTTGGCTCCGAGTAGACACGATAGGGCTTGAGTCCGAGTCAGCACTGGGCGGCCAGAGGGGTACTAGCAATAGTCATACTAGTGCCAGTTGTTTCTGCAATGGCAGCTGAATACTAGCCTCAGTATCTTCGGGCTCAGTGCTAGTCGGTGGAATCCTTGGCCAAGTCTACTACTAGTAGCCGCCTGAACAATGTTCATGACAGTCTGAGCCTGAGTACTGTCTACAACAGCAGCCTGAGTCACCATGGCGTGACCATACTTAGTTACCACGCAGCGGCACGGATGTGACGAAGACCAGACGGCCATCACTGCAATTCAAATTTGTTTGCAATGCATGTCAGAATGAATTCGCGTAGGGGACAGATTCTCAGCTCTCTTGTAACCTAATAACCTCGTCTTTTGCAGATTCTCGTCCCCAAATTTCACCATCTGTTCCATAGATTCTTGAAAGACCTTCTCTGAACGGATCGTTGGCAGCTGAACATGAAGGCAATTATCATCGGAGCTGGAATCGGAGGGCTCTCTGCCTACCACTCTCTCAAGAAGCATCTTGCAAACAGCAAAGTTACTATCAAGATATACGAATCCCATGGACCTCCTGGGACCACAAAGGTCGGAGGAGGGTTAGGCCTTGCTCCCAACGGCCTGCGCGCCATCGCTTCTCTCTCTCCCAAAGCCGCCGTGTACATCCAAGCAAACGGATATCCAGGCCCAATCTTCACTTTTCGGAATTCTTCTGGTCGTCTGTTAGGCCATTTCTGGAATGGACGCAAGGAACGTTATGGGTTTGACCAGATGATGGTCCGTAGGGCCATTTTGCACGAGGCGCTTCTTCTGGATGTACCCGTGGATGCTATTACCTGGAACTCACGGCTCAAGTCCGTTAGAGAGACCGATGAAGGTGTAGAAGTAGAATTCACCAATGGATTTTCTGATACGGCCGACCTCGTAATCGGTGCCGATGGAGTTTGGAGTGTTGTTCGTGAAAGCATTTTTGATAAACAATACGCCCCCGTCTACGAGTAAGTCACCAAAAACTAAGATTCAGCCAATACTGACTCGCTAGCAGTGGTTTTTCGGGTGTAGGCGGGTTCATTGCTCTCTCCTGCCTCTCCCCACGTCTCAGGGAAAGCCTCAAGTTCGAAGGCGTCGCAATGACATTTGGCTCGCCAGGATTTTTTGGGTACTCTCTGACATCTCCCCCCAAGTCCACAGACCACAACGGTCTAAATACCGACTTCATGCAATGGTGGTCGATCTACGAATCTCCCACAATACCAACGAGTTCAGAATCAGACCCTTCAACCGTCCGCGCGCGTCTCCTCGCCCAACACGCCTCCTGGAAATCACCTCACGATTCCCCCGGTGCGTCCGTTTACGAAGAAATCATCAACTTGGGCTGCACGGCGGAAAACGAGTTCCTCGTCTTACCGCGCTATGAAGCGCCCCGCATGCCTTCCTGGAGCTCACTTTCCGGACGGATCATTCTCCTCGGCGACGCAGCACACGTTATGCCTCCCGACTCGGGACAGGGTGCGTCGTGTGCCGTTGAGGACGCAGTCGCCATAGGGGCTTTGTTGCATAGGCACCTCGAGGTCGATGGACTTGAAACGAAGGATGCATTGAAGAGCGTGGCGGACGCGTATGAAGGTGTAAGAATGAAACGGGTCTGGAAGATTTTGGATATGGCTAAGAGGAATGGGAATAGTAAGAAGAAGCAGTCGTGGTTGCAGGAATGGATTCGGGATTTATTCTTGGGTATATTTTGTGAGTAAATTGCATGGATGTGTAATTTCTGTCTCTTTGCTGATGGTTTTCCCAAGGTAAACTTCCGGAATCGATCAATGACGAGTTGTACATGTACAACGTGGATGCTGCAGTTGACCAGTATATGAAAAAGTGAACAAGATACAACCGAAACAGCTCATGAAAGCATAGTTCCATATAGTATCATTTATCCTACATGCATCAAGCTTACTATTTGGAGAATTAGGTAAATGACAAAATTCCCAGATACGTAGATGCGATACTTAGTATCGAAGTACAACAGAAGCGGTTTTGACGCCACATAAGCACATATCCGAGAGCGGAGCCACATCAGGAATTGGTGCGAAGCACAAAATGAAGAAGCCAGATGGATGACCCAAGCTCAAGTAGTTGACAGAAAAAGGATTGGATTCAAAGGCGGAGCCTGCTTCCATTACTATGTTACTTTTAACTTTGATTGTAAGTCCAATGAGGGAAAAACAACGCGGAGCGCTTACTTGAGATAAAGTTCATTGTATCGCATACGAGAATGACCTAGTCCATACAAGAGACTTCCTCGACGGCGACTTGTGGCCGAATATAAACGCCGATGCCGAGAGTTGCCGGAGGCAGAGAGCTGATTGGAGGGAAATAGGTGGCGTGCCGACGAAGGGCGAAAGTCCAGCAGGACTTTCACGTGTAGTACATGCGGCCTACATGAGGCCTGAGGCGCCTGAATTCACAGATGCCTCTAAAAGCTCTTTCATTAGAACCCGCATTTACGACAACTTGAAGATTCCTCAATGAAGGTCATCATCATTGGCGCTGGCATAGGAGGACTATCTGCGTATCTTTCTCTCAAGAAATATCTCGCGAACGACAATGTTACTGTCAAGATATACGAATCCCATGGATTATCAAGCATCACAGAGGTTGAAGGCAATTTAAGCCTTGCTCCCAACGGCTTACGCACCATTGCTTCTTTATCTCCTAAAGCCTTTGAACACATCGAAAAAAATAGGTATACAGGCCCGGTTCAAGATTCTTCTGGCCGTTTCCAAAGGCATCTCTGGAACGGACAAAGAAATGATTCTGGGTTTGACGACGAGATGGTAGTTCGCAGAGCAGTTGTGCATGAAGCGCTCCTTCTGGATATCCCTGCGGATGCGATTATCTGGAATTCAAAGCTTGAGGCGGTTGAAGAATTTGAGAAAAGTGTAGGAGTGGTATTTGCCAACGGTTCTTCTGATAAAGCCGACCTTGTGATTGGTGCTGACGGCATCTGGAGTGTGGTTCGCGAATGTATTTCTGGAGAATCATATGCTCCACTCACCAATCCTATCCTCTTCAAGACGGGGATGAAACACATCGATATGACTGATCCCTCAGGCATGATATATCACGAACCACGTCAATTGCCACCGGTTTATGAGTGAGTCGCACGAACTTCAGCTGAGAGGAGATGGAGCTGACTTGACCAATAGTGGGTTCTCAGGCATAACGGGATCGATATCTTTCTCCAAGCTTTCCCCTCGCGTTCGAGAGAGTCTCAAAACCACAGGTATAATAATGACGTCCGGCTCGTCAGGGCTCCTCTTTGGGTATGCCCGGACCATCATGCTACCTGATGATGACCCAAGCATCGAATGGTGGTCAATCTATGAATCCATAACTCCTTCCGATCACTGGCAGTCTCATGCAGACCCAGCAGCTATACGTGCACATCTCCTCTCTCAATATTCTTTATGGAAATCTCCTCATGATTCCTCTTACACGTCTCTATATGAAGAGATCATTAATATTGGATGCTCAAGAGAAGAGGGTTTTCATTTTTTACGACAGGAAGATGCACTGCGCAGGCCATGCTGGAGCTCTCCCTCTGACACTGGAAGAATACTTCTCCTTGGTGATGCCGCTCATGTTATACCTTACAAATCCAGACAGGGTGCATCGAGTGCCATTGAGGATGCAGCTGCTATTGGGATCTTGTTGCATGAGTTCCATGAGGTTGATGGACTTGATATCAAGGATGCGCTGAAATGGGTGATGAAGGCATACAAAGATGTGAGGATGGAAAGGGTCCAGGCAATTTTAGACTCAGCAGAGAAAGGAAAAGAGCATCCACGGCTATGGCAGAAGGTTCAGAATTTTTTCTTTGGAAATTTTGGTGAGTAGTGGGATAGATTATTTGATTTTGTTTACTGATTTGTTTGCTTCATTCTTCAGACAAGTTGCATAAATACGATGTAGAAGCTGCAATCCAGCAATATGTGAATAAGTAGACATGCCAAACATTGTCAGTATGTAGGTTTCTTCCCCAGCTTCTCTTTTCTGGAAATAGATTACATATGGCTGAACACCCTTGGAATTTCCGTTTGCCCTCACTAGGCCCTTCTTGAAGGCCTCTGGAAGTTGATGGCGCGCCCAATTGCAGAACAGGATGGGATGACATCTTGCTGCCTGGGGCAAGTCTGGGGTTGTGTGATTGCAATCTCCAAATCTACCCAAACTGCCTTTTTACACCTGTAGAACTCAGGATCTGTGAAATTTTTTATAGTGAAAATGTTTTATTGCGACACGGCCCCCTCTGAACAAAACAACTTTCCGGTACGGGGAATCGAACCCCGAGCTGCCGCGTATATTGGCCTACTCGAATGAAAGGCGGCAATGTTAGCCGTTACACCATACCGGAGTGTTATTATGTTAGTTTATCTAACATTATGAAACGAGCCGCATGTCTGTGAGCTTATTCCCTGTCCTGTAGCTTTGTATTACATACTAACTAATAAACATGATGAACACGAATTTTTGTGTTCGGCGCTGCCTTTGTACTATTGGTTGTGTCCTGTTTGTACATGTTGGTGTGGGGGAGGAGAACTAGAGAACTTCGTTTGACGTTCGTGAAGCCTCACTCGGATTCTGATCTTGTTAAAAATGTATCTCCTGGTCAGCTACTTTGTCACTCTCACGAAAGGCGTCTTGGAGTCGATGTTCACTATTTTAAACGTGTCCTCTTTACCTTTACCTCTTCGCCCTATCCAATCCCCAGCCTTCACTTAGTGAAGTGGTCACTTCTTAGGGTTCTAGAGAAGCCCGAGCTGAGTGACTTTCACAGCGTACTGTCCTGCTGGCCATCTACCGCACAAAACCCCTCCCGAATCCTTTTTACGGACTTAAAAACGCTCTTTACTGAACAGTACAAAAGCTGAAGCCTTTTAACTTTTTTCCTCGACCGCCCTCTATGCAGCTCCTTTTTCTTGCTTCAGCTCTCATAGCAGTACTCGTACCTCATCCTGTTGACGGTGTTGCTATCGTGCCGCGGAGAGTTAAGGACGTCACATTAAACATTGAGAATGTTAGACTGGCCCCCAACGGTTTTGAAAGGAGCACGTCTTATCGTCATGTTTCAAAGGTCTTCGCCGACCTGGACTGTTAGGTGTCATCACTGCCAACGGACATTGAATATTCTATTTCGCACTAGCGGTAGCTTATGCTGTCCAGGTATCCTGGCCCTCTGATTTTTCTCACTAAAGGCGACACTCTTCGCCTGACAATGAATAACCGCCTTGTAAATATATGCCGTCATGCTCTTTGACTACCATGTGGCATGGGTTGCACAGACGGACCCAACAATGCGCCGCAGCACCAGCTTGGTAAGTATGTGAGCGTTTGGACCTCATCCGCTCATTTCCTCGGTAAGGATATCAATGGAATCTTTTTCTCGACGCAGAATAGCTTTGACGAGGGGACACCATTTTGTCACCTCTGCCCTGTCGCACCTGCTTCACTTATAATGTCCCACTCATTAAAAACCAAACAGGCACATTCTGATATCACAGGTACGGTCATCGAAATCTACACTTCCAGTTGCTTATTGTCCGTGCAATCAACTTAGCGTTCAGTATGTGGATCTTATCTGTCTTTGTGTCGGAATATAGATTACATACACTCACTCCTTATGGTCTCTCTGGTCTTCTCATTGTCTATGGTGCGTTTCCGCTTCTGATACTCTTTGCTCTGTCAATATGACGGTCACTATCATGAAAATTATGAAGATCCTCTGGCTAACCTGTAAGATATTGATAACGAGAACACGGTATGTATTCCAACAGGTTCATTGTTGAATGCCATGTAAAGTCACTTGCAGATTTGGCAAGTCAGTGATCTACTTCCAGGTGACTGGTGGCACAACTCAAGTGTTGCATTGCCGGCTGGCTATCTTGCCACTGATATTGTACCCGTGTCTGACTCTGGTACTTCCAACGGCGTTGGTCGCTTCCGGCGCGGCCCAGAAGTGCTGTTCTTTGTTCAGCACGTTGAGGCTGGCAAACGCTACCGATTCCGCATCATGAACCAATCCGCACGCAATGTCTTTACTATGTCTATTGACAGTCAGTATGCGAACCTATCATCTGGACCTCGTCTGAGACTCCTCCGAGTCCAATGACTGTGAATCAGATCGAAATGCTCTCAGGTCAGCGGTACTCCGTCGTCGTACGTCCATCTTTTCATTGAGAATCAGCTGTTCGTTGATATCACGTAGCTTGGAGCCAATCATCCGGTCGCGAAATACTGACTGATCAACGCTCCCTTCGTTGGTGGCGATCCTACTCGTAATTCGAACCGTCAGTGCAATCTTGTCAAGCTGATTTCAGTCTACTCCTGCATCTACAATCAGAAAACCCGACCTCTCGCGTGCTATCTTTTATTAGCCCCTCGTTGCTGAGACTGTTCGTGTCTTCATCGTTTCTTCGGAATAGCACGGGTTTGAACATTGATCTTATCCGCAGGCTCCTCCATCTGACCTCACCGTGGTGCGCATCATACCTGGAGGACAAAGCGAAAGGCACTAAAAAGTCTGATCATTTCAGACAGCTGGAAAAGCGCAGTGGAACGTCAACAATGTTTCGTACTTACCTTTTGATGTCTCTACGCTCGTCAAGGGCCTGTACAGTACCAACAATGAACCTGTGTTTATTATATCACTGAGAACACTTGCATTTTTCCCAAGAATTCCGTCATCGAAGCTGTGTTCCCTCCTAAGTAAGGGTATCGCGAATCCAATCCGGCATGACGTATGTTCACATTCTCTACCGTCTGACATGCGTCAACTCAGGAGCTACAGGTACCACACTCCTGTTCGGCCTGGTGAGTAGCCTCTTGTGTATATTGGTATGGTGGTATTCACCCGGTCCGGCTTGGGAACGTGGTTTTTCCACTGCAATAACTTTTGGCACATGCAAGCTGGATTTGCGACTGTCACGGCATCTTGTGTCGGCGACGGCCTTGACAGTGCAGAGATTCATCCAAACGCTGCTTGGGACGCCCTCTGATCCGCGGTAAGCCTATCTTGATCTGGTAACTTGGATCGACTAATTACTGAGCATGTCGTAGTATGATGCCCTCCCGGTCAATCTCTAGTAGTCTTCAAATAGTGTCAATTTGATCAACTAGAGTACAATGAAGATGTACATTATTTTTATCTCTTGGAATTGAAATCTCTCGCTTCGGTGTGGAACTCCAAGCCTACAAGATGCAGGATGTCATGAAGAGCGTCCGATTGACAAATGCACAACCGTCCTCGATCCGGTTTGTCCAGGTGACGACAACCCTAGGACAGGGACAAAATCAATTTTATTTTTTTTTGCAATTTTGATTACCTTGACCGTAGATATCAAATCCGTCAGAATCCTCAATCGGAAGAGAACATGATTTCCAAGAGGTAAAGTGAGGTGAAATAGTGACTGTTCGCAATCGTTTCGCGAAAGTTCTACCAATCAATGTTTAGGTTTTTACTTACTTACCTATGTTCTACGTAGGATCAGAAATCGACGGGCTGAAGACTCTTTCAACTTTCAGGACACTAGTGAGAGCTTTTTCTTACGAGTTTACCGCGTGGTTCCAGTGCTTTTGATATAAAATCATTAATAGCCTACTTGGAAGACAACAGACTTTTTCCAATGCTACATATACATAACCTCGCGATCTTTCGGACCACAGAATTTTGAAAGCGGTTGCAAGCTACAAAACTTCTGGACTCACTCGAAGTCTCAGACCTTCGCTTCCCCTGATGTTCAGAGTTCTATCTTTCCCCTCTAAACCATCAAGTGAGCGTGGCAAATGTCCTCGGGTCCCACAGGATGCTGTCAATCTCCACACTTGATGGACTAACGACGATACAAAGAGCCTGTTGCGGTACTCGACCGGTCGCCGGTCACCGCCTGTGTCAAGCTCAAGTTTCTACTGGCCAAAATCTGTCAGTCCAATGAGAGCATTATAGATCGACTTTCACTTTCAAAGTGTTTGAATGCTCTAGAAGACACCTTGCATCCTCTATTTTAAACATCTATGTCAAAGGCATGGGCCATCCAGTGCATCGAGATCCAGGGAATCATAGCTTGTGCTTTCGCGCTCGCAGCGTACAACATTTCCCCTCGCACCACGGCAACCTCATCCATTTACATTTATGGTAGCTACTGTACTAGGAGTTTAATTCTATCAATAATTTCTCCCAACTTGCAGCCATTACCAGCCTGTCCAAATCGTCGTATGACCTTCGATTAGCTGCACTGAAGATGAGATCGTCATTCATATATATCTCGAGTATTCCAGAGACACAAAGAAGAGGCATCTGTGCCAATATCTTTCTAAAGAAAGCGGTTACCTCAGCTACAGGAATTAAATCCAGATTCTCATTCATGGGAGTGGGCATTTTGATTTTGACGCTTTTTAATCTTGATTGCCTTGGCCATGGAACCACCTTATCCAATTCTCCCCAAAAGCTATTCGATGCAAGAGTTGAGAGGTCCACTTTCAACCTCATTATATCGAGCTGCAGGATTTCGAGACCACAAGATGCACCTGTAGCACTACCGTCGTACAAGAGCCAGCGGACAAGCGTAAGGGGTGGATAAACCTCCATTTGAAAGATGTTTTGGACGAAGCAGATATCGCACTTCCTTAGTTTCGGAGTCTGGACTGGTTTTGCTAAAATAGTTTGCTTCTCATCTGTAAAACATCAGTAGGACAACTCCGAATCAATTGATTCCTGCTTACCGATAGGACCGATGTAACATTTAAGCTCCTCAAGCGACCAATTTACGGTAGATATCAGCTCTGCCAGCAGACCCAATGAGGGGTAGTGCATGGTCAAGCTGTTGAGCGAGGTGAAGTAGAGACTGTCCACAATTGTTTTGGCGCAAGTTCGACAGTCGATGCTGAGGTGTTTGAGGTCGCACCGTTGCTTCACCGTAGAGCGTTGTACAACTTGGTCCAATTGTATTGGAAATTGATGGATTCGAGGGCGAAAAAGGATGTTATCTCCGAAGAGCGTGAGCTCCTGGCACTGTATAAGGTTTGCCGGTAAAAAGTCATGCAGTCCATGTATAGATATCTTGAAGAGGTTTGGGGATTGAAAGAAATCTAGTAACAATCGTTGCAAGAACTTTGATAGGTCAAGAAATGACCGTTCGTCGTGCGATATGTAGAGAACACAGATATATGGTGAGACAGCTATAAGTATGGCAGATAGTTCTGCTTCCGGTATCGGCTCCCAAAGCAACACATGGAGAGACCGCACGTGGGCGGCAAGGTCAAGCGTTGCGGAGAGGACTGCGGCAAGATTAATAGTAAGTCTTGGAGATGTTAAGTGGATGTCCGAGAAGAGGCGACGACGCGTGGGATCAAGCATAGCGCGACATGAAAGGGAGCATTGTCTGAGAGAGTCAAGATCGTCAGAGATTTCGTCCAAGATGAGATCGATGATATCTGATGGAATGCATTGCAGTGAAGCTCTGTCCATCTTTTCAACTCAAAAAAGGGTAGACTGGCTTGAGAAACAACGCACTTCAAATTTGGACTTCGAGCTTCAAGCTAGCAGAAACTCTGGTTGAAGTTGGAAATTTAGGTAATCAAGAAGCACTTGGTGCACGTGACATTAACTTGCGGTTCGGCGGCGCCAATCTTACAGACGTAACGGTAAGTACTAATATTTACTGACTTACACTGGCAGCATGATATGTTCATTCAAATGTCCTATTGTGATATACACATGTATGTATTATACTTGCTCAGTAACCGGTCCCAAATTCACAAGGAATGATTACAGCAAATCGAATAATTACAGCAAATCGACTAACCTCGCGAACGACGTGTCGTCCACACAATCACTTCTGCCACACAGGGGAATGTGGAGCATAATCAATTTCAGCCGTTTATGAAAATCTCTTGTTGGTGAATGGACTATCCTATACAAGCAGATGCCTGCCAAGCCTGACGCGTTGAAGCATGTCTTTTCTTGATGTTCCCTGTGATTTGTGCTGTGCCGAAAGCATATAATACCACATGTATAACTTATATGTGCCACGGCGAATTAGCATCATGGAGATCGGGTCACCGTACACATGTTGGACCGCCACATATGGACTGCTTCAGCCAGAACGTATTTTACCTAATAGCTCGCCCACAACCCAGAACGTGCTGTCCTTTATCTTCTCCCTCTTAGCTCTCTCTCTCCTTCCTTGTCCCTTCGCGCAACCCACGAGTTTTCAGCCTCATACCCCATTATCTATGGACGAACTACGTCGCAAGTTAGTCATTGTAGGTGATGGAGCTTGCGGAAAGGTTAGTCTGTCGTAGTGCGAGGCCATAAACCCTCTGACGACTCGTAATCCAGACCTCGTTGTCTATGGTGTACTGCCAAGGTCGATTTCCTACTGTAAGGCTTTTTGATCACGATGTTTGAGAGAATTCATGAGCTCTGGCATATCAAAACAGGCCCATATCCCGACGGTGTTCGAAAACGCAGTCACAGAGGTCCATATTGACGGGCTACGCATCGCGCTAGCAATTTGGGACACAGCAGGCCAGGAGGATTATGACCGGCTGCGACCTCTGAGTTATCCGGACTCGCATGTCATACTCATTTGCTTCTCGATAGATTCGCCTAACTCCTTGGAAAATGTCCGAGAGAAGGTTTGTAGTTAGTCACCCTATGTTTTCGTCCGAATACTAAAGAGGCACCCACAGTGGCTTACGGAAGTTCTATACTACTCCCCTAACGTTCCGTTTCTCCTCATTGGATGCAAGAAGGATCTCAGGCGGACCAGACCAAATTGTGTCACAACACTACAGGTATCGTTTTCACATCTTTCAATTTTCTCTACCTCAAATTTTGACTGGTTGTTATAGGGAATCGCTACCGCACAGGAGATTGGTGCGACACACTACATCGAATGCTCAGCTAAAACAGGCAAAGGTGTAGCAGAGGTTTTCGAATATGCCACACGTGCGGCTTTGACGGTCCCCCGAATGGAAGAAAGTGAGAATAAGTGCGGTTGCTGTATATTAGCCTGATCAATTAATATCCTTAACATTCGGATATTCTAAGTTTAATGATTCAGAGATACCATGGCCTGAACCTTAAGGCCTGACTTTTCGCCGAGGGTCGCAATTGCTGTTCAGAAACTTTGCAAAACCTACTAATACATGAACGAGTAGAAGAACTCTGCACGTCCTCTCAATACCTCCCGCGGCGAGGTAGTGGGTCAGCTCCATAGATCTTATACCGTCCCTTTATCTTTAAAAGTACTTCCTCTCTCATTATCTAAGCTTTCCTTCCTAACAGAGCTTTCTTTATCGGGGTTTCTAGGACCAAAGTAACCAGTTTTGTCAACTGCGTCGCGATATGCTGGGACGAAGTTGACGGATAGAGCATAAGTATATGCGAGGACAAAGAAGATAACTGGTATTATCATCGCAAAAGCGGTGCTGTTGCGTGCATCGGCGACGCGGGCCAATATGGGTGGCACCTGGACATTGTTAGTGATCTTGTAGTACATGTCACTTAATATGTAGGCTTACACAGGCACCGCCAACAACGCCACCAACGATCCAACCGGCACCCCTCTATTTATTGATGTCAGCGATCTTGGTACTAAGGAAATAGAACGTTCTTGGGACATACCTTGGTATGACGCCCAATTCCACGTATACCTAGCGCGACGATAGTCGGGAAGCATACGCTCTCAAAAAACAGTGTCATATTTAGCATCGCAAGACCAACGTTGCCTCGCTGTGTTATACTGGCGCTGCAGAAAGCAATGACACCAGAAAGATACAAGAGGAAGACATAACGCGGTTTGACGAAGCGCATTATCACTAACAAGTGAAGAATCGTCAGTAGACTTCTACTCCAACCAGTTTTTAGACATACATGAGCCAGAGAACCGCCCGATAGCAAAGCAACCTTGTGCAATAGCCAGGAACTTGGCACCGAGAGCCGATGACGTTTGACCTCGTGTTTCAGTGACATAGTTAATGAAGTATCCAGCAATCGCAACTGTCGTAAAAGCCAAATGAGAAGATGAACATAGTTTACACGCAACTTGGTCATGCCAAACCTTGAGATCCAGTGTAACAGAACTGTGCGAAGGCAGCATGGAAAACACGATATTGAGTCCGGAATGGTCGGTCGCTTTCTTTATGACCGGCATGTGTCACCTCAGCTTGTTGTGCCATATCCGCATCTATTGCAGAAAACGTAAGGACCTTGTTAGACACATGTGCACCATTCAAATACGCACCGGTAACTTCAGGAATTACCGCAAAGTAGAAAACAACGGAGAGTGTGAAAACGAAGATAGCTATAGCGAGATATACCCATTGAACGTTCTGGAGAGCAGCAACACTATCTCCGGTTTCCTTGAAAAACACATAAGAACCCAAGACTGGTCCGACGACTGTTCCGATTGCTTGTACGGCCTGTGCCAGATTGATTCGCAATTCGGCATAGCGCGGCGGACCAGTCACTGAGGAGACCTTGAGATATGATGCGCTTGAACAGGAACAGGAACTTGACACCCACCAGCCATGTAAGGGTTCGCGGCAGTTTCCAGAGTCCCCAAACCACTGCCTATGACGAATGTGGCTCCACAAAATCCACCAAAGCTCCGTTTGAGGCCAGCTGGCCACATCAGCAGGGCTCCAATCCCATACAGCGTTAGTCCCAGTATAAAAGTTGCACGATATCCGTAGTTCCGCAGAACCCAGTTAGCATACCCAAGAGACGCAAGCGGGTACGCTCCGAAATATGCAGCTTGTAGACCAGATGAACGTGTTCGTGTAATCCCAAGTGTGTTCTGAAAATGTTTATTCAACGTGTCAAGTAGGCCATATGCGAAGCCCTAAGGGTCACAATTGTTAAGTTACCTATCGACTCACTAATTCCTCACTTACCCAAAGAAAATACAGGATCGTGACCAGAAATAGCGGGAATAATGTTTCGCGCAACGTAAGTCCCGCAGCATCCGTGATCCGGTTCCCAACCTTGAGCGAGTGTTTTCTGAAGAAACTAGACTTCGACTTCTGAGGCTGTCCTTGGGGCATAATGGTCAATCTATATCTTGAAGCACTCCAACAATCATATTTATCAAGTCGGATTCTCGCTCACCGGGCCGTTGGTGTGGGGTAAGAAGATTTACCTGTCGGCAAAATAACATCACCAGGCATATCACCAGACTGAAAAGAAGCCCACCAAGTATGTATTGATCTTGCCAGGCGTGCCAACTCAATCACGTTAACATTTTTGTGCAAGCGTGCGTGATTTTCGGCTCTACGAAGTGGCCGTTCTCCATAAAATAATGACAAGTGTGTTTTTCAGATGAAATCGCATTCATGGGGTACGTTGGATATCAAAGTTGAATATCTCGTGCTAATCATTGCTGGCGCTAATGCGTCGGACAGTCACGGACCACAAACGCAACAACGGCTGATGATTCTTGTCGAACCACAACGACAGAAAGAAGATCCGCAAGACATAGAAGAGAGTGGCTG
This sequence comes from Termitomyces sp. T73sscA, assembly GCA_017657235.1. NCBI lineage: Eukaryota > Fungi > Basidiomycota > Agaricomycetes > Agaricales > Lyophyllaceae > Termitomyces > Termitomyces sp. T73sscA. The sequence continues at coordinate 36,555 of JAGGAP010000055.1, read as the reverse complement.
CCAAAGACGGTAAGTATGGGGGTATTTTCGTGTTCCGGTGTCTGACGATTGTCACGCATCTTGCCTCTGGATCATCACTTCTCTGCATTCTGCCCGCGAATTGCCTAAACTTCGAAGGTTCAATGTGCACGAATGAGGCAACTCGTTTCGTCTTCTCGTGATGTCCAGTTTTATTTAAGGCTGAGCGTGACCACTCGACTAGTCAAAGATATAGCTTCAGACGGACGTCTCGTTTGCCTGTCTACCACCAGAGCTCGGAACACGCCATCGTGACAGCGTAAATGCTATAACCTATACTTATGTCCTGGATACAGATCGCCTGACTAATGACCAACTTAGAACTTCGAGTATCTGTGGCAAATAATCTGTGTCCTTCCCTATTAAAACTCTGGAGCTTCTCTGGATAACGTCGAAGGATACTTTGACTTTTGCAAACCCAGCAGCATGCGGGAGGTCTTCATACTTGGTCGCAAGCGAAAGATACAGATATAGATAGAACCCGTTTCTCAACTCGCTTGAATTGTGATCTGATAAACGCAACCGCACTATCCCGATACTTGACGTTATGCCATATCCTATTGAAGCTACTCCTGGTCATGCACTACCTACTGTGGATGACTACGCATTACCCTACGCGTGTGAGGTGCTTTGGCTTTACGTAGCGAGCACACACTGACCTCTTCATATGAAAGCCTTTCTAGCATCTTCAATTCTCGGATGTAATTAAAACCTTTAGAAATAGAAAAGTTTTGTCATTACCATCTACCCTAATGATCGGCGTATTCCTCGAGAACAAGATCGTGCATCCTTTCATCCGTATATCTTGTTGGTTTGAGATCCATGAAGATCGATGTGCGAGCCCGAGAAAGCCCGGCGTCGGTGCGATGTCTGCAAGCCGGCGTCCTGCTGCGTTATGCAGGTAAGTGTTTGCTTTGTCGGTGAGGATTATTAGTTGGATGGTGGAACGGCATTATTACATCGCGGTGGGGTGGAGAGATAGTGTAGTAGGAATCGGCAGGTATGTGTTCAGATTAAAAAAGAATTTTAGCACTCGAAAGGAATTGGACTGCCAGAATATACAGCATTGGGGTTTGTGGGGAATCTGCCAGTGGTCACAATAGTTCACACAGAAAATGAGTTTGAGAGTAATTTTTAATGAACTAATGAATATGCAGCAAACGACAACAAAGAAAGACCAAGGTTGGGAAATTGCAACGAGAACATGGACAGAAGTTATAATCAAATGGAGAATGAATGGACTGACAAAAAGAGATACAGAATGAGAAAGCACATATCGACGCCAGCAGGATTTGAACCTGCGCCCTCAAAGAGGAACAGATTTCTAATCTGTCGCCGTAACCACTTGGCTATAGCGCCTTGAAGAACTTGTTTTAGATTGGCCTTGTGTTCATTCCACGTATGTTGGCGGATGGAGGTCGTTGTCGATCTACTCAAAACAAAAGAAAGGATTAAAGCCCTGAGAAATCAACAATCTAGAGATGACAACTTTATCCAACTCTACAATTGTTGTTGTGCATAGTGCAGTCCTCAGCTGGGTCTAAAGATCTCGATGGACTCGGGACAGATGTTTTTCTGGCACAAAGACGGAGCCACAAACAGCAGGCTGAACAAGTCAAAATACAGCGCCGATCTTACATCATGTAGATAGAAAACAAGTCGACAACGCGAGGATTTTTTTAAAATGTCCAAGTACTTATTCCCTCTTCCCCCCTGTTAAAAGGAGTGAAAAACTAATCAACGACGCCAGCAGGATTTGAACCTGCGCCCTCAAAGAGGAACAGATTTCTAATCTGTCGCCGTAACCACTTGGCTATAGCGCCTTGACATCGGCTGGTTTATTACGCCTTCCGTCGGACCGGCCAATCGTACCTTCACAGTCGGGGACACTGTTGGATAGCGGCGGATATAGTGATTTACTCGAAAGGGATAAAAGAACTTTCGATGAAGGAATCAAGAACCTAGAGAATTTCTGTCGTACATGACTAGTCTACTGAGTGAACACTTATTGTTTATTCAGCAAGCACATCTATGGAAGACTTGGCCAAAGACCAGAACCACCGACATTGATCAAAAAACGCGACTTGTCCATCATGAAGATAAATAACATGACGAGCCAAAAGTGCACGTTCCGGTCCGATCCATCACCAGGAAGAGGAAAGAAAAGAAAAAGACATGCAAGGACGACGCCAGCAGGATTTGAACCTGCGCCCTCAAAGAGGAACAGATAATACTAGAAGTTCGAATCTGTCGCCGTAACCACTTGGCTATAGCGCCCTGGATATGGCTAGAGAGGCAAAATCCTGGATCCTGGCCGTAGGGCCGTAGCAATCAACGACAGCCCGTCATTTGACCTTGATGCTTGAGGCTTCTGCAAAGTTGTACAGCGGCTTACATCACTGACTCAGACTAGTCAAAGTTTAGCGACCACCAAGATGCTTAGCAATGAATGTATGGCTTCGGTATGGAGAACAGAGGTCTCAGTAGTGCATTAGCTTAGGGACTGTAATGTATCTTCCAGACAACTTGGACATGTATATTGAAACTATTTGCTACGTGGCCGAGTATATTGGACGAAATAAACATCAAAAAGAAAGGAAAATACCAACTTATTGAACGACGCCAGCAGGATTTGAACCTGCGCCCTCAAAGAGGAACAGATACTACTTGAAATTCGAATCTGTCGCCGTAACCACTTGGCTATAGCGCCTTGTTCATAGGCGTGCGGTAAATACACATATTCCGAATGACCTCGGAGTTCGCGGTAATAATATCGCGTGTCGAAACACGCGAGGCACGTGAGAGCCATCCATTCTGACACCGAGTCTTGATGAGACATGCGTTTCACGTTGGGCGCTTCTCACTGTCACCCATTCAAGTATTTCGACTGCGACCTTTATTTGTCCGCTTCTCTGCTGCACGACGGACTGTCATGAATTATTACCAGCCTGGACAAGACAGGGACTATATCCCGCTTGCAGACCATGCATTGTGAGCTGGGCTTCTTTTTCGTGACGTCTTGCTTGAATGCTTCTAGGATTGGAAACCTGCGCACGGCAGCGCTTGTCTCGCTCGATGGATCTAGTAAGTAGTATGTCTGTTGTCCAAAAAAGCACGTTTACGGATGAATCGTAGTTGAGAGTTATTGTGTGCCGAATTTCGATTCCCCATCGGTGTTTGCTCGTATACTCGACAAGGACAAGGGAGGGCATTTCTCCATTACGCCTTCTGTGCCGTTTACGGTGAAGCAGAATTATCTTCCGAGTTCCAATGTTCGTGTTCAAATTTATTGTTATTGCTTTTACAATACTTATGTATTTTCCCTCCAGGTTCTGCAAACGAAATTCATGAATGAAGAAGGCGTCGCAAGCGTGACAGACTTTCTCCCGCGACCGAGCTCGTCTGGTTCGCCCGCCAAGCCGCTCCTTCCCTGGCTCATACGTCGCGTCGAATGCATCCGCGGCACCATGCCTCTCATGATGCAATGCGCCCCGGCCTTCAACTACGCGCGTGACTCCCACTCGACCGACATCGTCCCAGACACCTCCATCCCTCCCGTGTTTTCCGATGCCGAGCTACAGCCGCAAGAGACCCACAAGAAGGCCGTGTTCACGAGTAACGCCGGGTTCGTGCTGGACCTGCGTTATATTCCCGAGAACACGCTAGAAGCGGCGTGTGTCCCGTCTGTCGAGCTCGGCACGCTCGATCTGACGTCCAAGGGACACAAGGGCCTCGCTGCGTACTCAGCGCTGCAGCTCTGCGAGGGACAGGCTGTGACGTTTGTCCTGCGTACGCCACCCGAGCACGAGTCCACGCCGATCACGTCAGGGACCGGGGCAAACGGGGCCCAGAAGGCCGAGCTGGAGCGCGTGCTGATCGGTCCGCTTGGTGTCAAGGCGCGCACGGTCAACGACCCGTACCTGACCAAGGAGCTTCTGCAGAGCTTGCTCTCGGTTCGTTGTGGTTCGATTCGTCGATGACGTCATGACAGCGTTTGGCAGATCACGAACCGGTATTGGTACGAGTGGATTCGTCAGTCGACGTATACTGGCTCGTGGAAAGAAGCCGTTCACCGCAGTGCTCTTGCCCTCAAGCTGCTCATCTACGAGCCAACCGGTACGTGCAGTTCGCGACTCAGTTCGGTTTGTGTCGACGCGAATCCTAGGTGCAGTTGTTGCCAGCCCAACGTTCTCCCTCCCCGAGTTCATTGGAGGAACGCGCAACTGGTACGTCCTCCCACCATTTCTATATGTGGTACTCACCTCCTCGTAGGGATTACCGGTGCGTACGCTGGCGACGCCCATGAACACAACGCTCATCCTTACAGCGCCTCATGGATCCGCGACTCCTCGTTCACGCTCTACGCATTAATCCGTCTCGGATTCACTCACGAAGCAAACGGTATGCGCAATACTTTTACGCTCGTCCCATCTAACCGTCCGACCCAGCATACATGGAATTCATCTTTGAACGCCTGCGTAACAAGAACCCGGACGGGAGTCTCCAGATCATGTATACCATCCACGGTGCGCGCAGTTTATCCAGCTCGTCTTGTTATTCACATGACACGCGTTGGCAGGCGGAAAGGATTTAGAAGAAATAGAACTTACACACCTCGACGGACATAAAGGATCTAAACCCGTACGCATCGGGAACGGCGCTGCTGATCATGTACAACTAGTGCGTTCCTCGATAAAATCTTACAGTTGGTGTATTAATCATTGAAATGACCAGGATATCTATGGAGAATTGTGCGTATCCCCCCGCCTTGATCGCGGTTATTGGCTCACGGATGATGGATATAGGATGGATTGTATCTACCTCGGACAAAAGGTCAATTGGACCTTCTCATACCTTTCTGGTGTCGTTGACTAGTCTGTCTCGCAACAGTTCGGAAAACCTCTTGTAAGCACTTGTGCCTCGTCTCTTCACAAATGACTGACTATCTACGTTGCGCAGAGCTATGACGATTGGTGCGTCCGCGCCTGAGACCAACTTCCCTGTGTGGCTGACGCTCAGTGTACGTAGGGTTCTCGTTCGTGATTTGTGAGTGTGTATCTGGTCCCCACGATGGGTGTGGTTGACGTGGGTTTTCTACGTAGAGTCGATTGTGAGCGTGTCAATCTAGGAATAGACACCCGTGGTAGGCTAATGGCTCGATTGCAGTTGTTGTTGCGAATTACAAGGAACCGGATTTGTGAGTCTGCGCTCCTTGGTCAGAGGGAGCGGTGAATTAACTTGGCTCGTCCCTGCTCATAGATCTATATGGTAAGTGATCCCTTCTTTCCTGGGGCGATATGGATTAGTTCTCATTCCTCTGACGATAGGGAGGTCCGGAATAAGAAGAGACATTTTACTTATTCAAAGGTCGGGCGATAGATAGATTTGTCGCGGGGTCTTGTTGATGTTATTTACAGATTATGCTATGGTATGTACCCCTTTCATCTAGGGTTAATGTACGACGCTACGTGTTCTCCAATAAACAAGGGTCGCCATCGATCGAGGTACGTCCCCTCTCTCTATCAACTCCATCTCCAATGTCCCCATTAACCCTCCACTTTCTCAGGCCTGCGCCTCGCGGACAAACGCTCGCTCCCCTGTCCCAACCGCGCACGGTGGCTGTCTGCGCGGGACGAGCTCTACGAGGAGATCATGACGAAGGCGTGGAATGCCGAGGGCAAGTTCTTCGGGCAGAGCTACGAAGAGACGGACGTACTGGATTCAGCGGTGTTGATTATGCCGCTTGTGTTCTTCATGCATGGGGTGCGCGTGGTTTTTCTTTTTATTTGTTCTCTTGTGAAACGGTGCTGATTCGTGGTGGTTTTTTTTTGGGTACTAGTCCGACCCGAGGTTTATAAGTTCGTTGAAGCAGATTTTGAAGTCGCGTGAGAGGGGAGGGTTGACTTCGAATGTACGCCCCTCTCCTCTCCCCCACCCGATTGACAAAGTTTGATATTGAGACTTGTGTTATGTAGAACCTCGTGTATCGGTATGACGTGACCAAGTCTGAAGACGGCGTTGGCGGGGAGGAAGGGACGTTTTGTCTTTGTACGCTCTGGTGCGTTTTTATCGTTGCCATCTCCCCTCGCATTTCGGGATTTTTTTGTGTTAATTTGGTTTGGTTTGGGTGTATTGTAACTTAGGTGCATCGAGGCGTTGACGAGGGCTGGGGAGTACGACCGGTCGCTTCTTGCACGTGCTGTGGCGATGTTTGAGGTGAGAGTTTGATGTTTTTTTTTTTTCTTTTTGTCGCCCTTGGGTGGGTAGAGGGTGTGTAGCTGATTATGTGTGTAGGACTTTTTGATGTACCTTAACCATGTGGGGCTTTGTACTGAGGAGATCTCGGATGCGGGCGAAGCGTTTGTTTTTTTTTTTCTTTATGTCGTGGATTTTGAATCTGATTGTGGATGTGGTAGACTTGGTAATGCGGTACAGGGATTCACGTACGTTGTTCTTTTAAGGGACTGTTTTTTTTTGTGCTGATGATGATGATGATGAATTATTTGTTCGTCGTGTTGTATTGTAGGCACGTCACGCTCATCTCGGCTGCGTATAATTTGTCGAGGACGACGGAGAAGGCTAGGAAGCAGATTTATTCTTAGGTGGTTTATATAGATATATATAGAAGGGGAGAGGAGGGAAAGAGAGAGATCTAGTTGTTTGCTATCGATGGTGTCAAAGTTGTATCAACATTATAGAAATTTGTTTTGGTATAAATGTTTGAATGCTTTGTATAGTACTTACCCTCGTTCTTGTTCAGGCGCTCAGAGTCATTGGCTGCCTCAGGGACCTAGCTTCGGTACAGCAGCACCAGACGTAATCCACTTCGTCGTTGACGATTTCATGTTTTGCGTCGTCATCATCGGATCAGGTCCGCTCCATTTCTGTTGAGATAAACGAGATAGACAGCAGGCTGATTCATCTACGAGGGTTGCTGGTCCTTTGCATAGTTTGGTTTCTACTTGTGAGATATTCAGTTCCGTGTGATCTATCAAGCTCTGGCAGTGAGGAATACGACGCGACATCCACAAAACAGATACAAATATACAAACATTATCCTTCGAGTTGTGATGACATGATCGCCGATAAGTTAGCATTCGAATTGAGCACTGAACGTTAGATCAGGGCTTGTCACGAAACAGCGGTGAACCATTGTTGACAAGTCGTCAGGCGCTCCCGTTCGTTGCCGGATCACCGGCACCTCCGATTGCGTGCCTGAAACTGATCTGCGCTATTCGCATCGTCGATTTGCTTAAATCGCCGACTCGAGCGTCAAGATGCAAGCTCCACTTTGGATACCCATATCATGTCTTCTCCTGCTGTCCACGATCTTACATCTCGAGTAACAAACGAGGCCCATGAATGGCAACCTCCACGGAAAGGCGACAGTCGTTCACCGTGTCCAGCACTCAACACGATGGCGAACCACGGTTACATGTATGTTGCTCGCAAGCTAGCCTCGAAAAGAAACTAATGTAATCGATTCGCAGCGCACGAGATGGCAAGAACATCAGCCCGTGGGATCTAGCCGCAGGTTTAAAGGCGTGCTACAACCTCTCCACGGTCCTCGCGTTCTTCCTGTCTTTCGTTAGTTTCTTGCTGTTGCGAAGAATACGCAACGTCGACCTCCATGAAATCGGAGAACACGGACGGATCGAGCACGATGCTAGCCTTGTGCACGCAGACACAGCCAAAGGTCAAAAATACGCACCCATCACAGTCGAAAGTGAACTGGTCAACCTGCTTATCACCGACGCAAAAACAGGTGACGAGGAGGGTGAAGGTCCGGAGTACGGGGACAGACGTATCCTGATGGACGCCACTGATGTCGCGCGTGCTCGCGTCCGCCGGGAAAAACAGAGTTTGAAGCTGGACAGGATGCATGCTGAGATTGCTCGTGGCGAGATGGGCATTATTCTTGGCGTTCTGGAGACGCATACAGGGAAGAACGTCGGCGTCCCTGTGGAGTGGTTGCGTGAATTGATCGGCTATGAACGCTTACCGACAGGATGGAAGCCTTCCCGTGTGCAAGGACTTTTGGACGTCGTCTCCCGATCCAAGGCGATACGTATGGGAATGGAAAATTTCCAGAAAGATTAAGTAATTGGGAAGTTGTGATGCTTTTTGTGGGACCGTATGCTTCGTCGGCTTTTTTTTATTGAACATACAATACAAGAATAACCATACTTACACTATAGTGTACAATAACCAAGATAGTCATTAGCAGATGAGTCTGATCTTCTTTCCCTCACCGCGCCATCCACTTGACCAATTGACCAACATCGTCAGATAGTCACTGACATAATCACAGTCTACTTCAAGCAAATGCACCACAGTGTTCCCTCTCAACATTACAGCGCTCAATATAAACCTAATTTTGTGCTCAAAAGATATAGGCGCTATAGCCAAGTGGTTACGGCGACAGATTCGAATTTGGAGTAGTATCTGTTCCTCTTTGAGGGCGCAGGTTCAAATCCTGCTGGCGTCGTTTTTGTTTCATTTCAAATGGTCTGCAGAGACTCAGGCGCTTTTTGGCAAGTTGGCTTGGCTTGTTAATGTTCCAGGAAATAAATAAACTAGGTTGACTTTTGCATCGAGAACAACTTTCTCACTTCTGATATGACCGCCAGGTGAACCATGCCGAGATAAATACACCAGTACACCGGATGGACCTTATTAGAAGCAAATAACAAAGTCGAGTGTTAATTATTCTTGAACTTTCTAGAATTGTATATATCTCAATCACAGGTAGTTATTACAGTGTATTGCAAGTTATGCTTGTAATTTATTACTCGAATTTTTCCCTCTTCTTTTGATTCATCAACAACACATGTACGACGATGACACAATGAAAGTTGTTCTCGTCGTGTTTCATTCAATTAGAGTCAATACTCTCGGGGTAAATAGATCTCAAATCACTGGACATTTTCTCATGTTATACTTACACACGCGATTTGCTTAGATATATGATGTCCAAATGATATCGTCTACCAGATAGTCTCTTTGAGGACAACCTGGCCAACTTCTTGTCCAAAGTATTGATGCGCATAACCTTATAGAGGAAGTCTGTCAGTCATCCAAAGGAAGTATGACAAGAGGCCTCACTGGTTGGATGTAAGCTGTCACTGTAGAAAGACAAGATCATGAGAGAGCTGCCTCGATTCAATGCATAGACTCACGCCCAGAAGTCATCCGAGTTCAACCCAATGGTCGAGTTGTCGACGAAGCCATAAGCGGTTGGATTATCAAGGATCGTCGAGAATAAGACATGAGAGTCCCAGTTGTATATCGTCACCTATGAAACTTTGTGTTGATCGAAACTCGACATGAGTTGTTATTTTGAGACATACGTCGGTATTGTTCGCTTTGAATTGGGCGGCTTTTGCTCTCAATTTAGTGTTAAAGCCTCTGATGACGCTGTCCAGCAGTGATGTGGCGTCAGTCCCCTGTGCGGTCATCTGACAAAGGTTCCCTAAGTGCGAGCAGAGATAAAAATCAAAGGACGATTACTAATGGGGAACGATCAGTGGGAGGGACGTTGACAAAGAGGAAGTTCCTAGCTCCAACGTTGCTGCAAAATGTGACTTAGGATTATCCTTAATCGTGTAGTGACAAACCATACTACTGCGAAGAATGAGATGCCAAGACAAGGACAAGGCATGATAAAAACGACGTACGAGCTTCTGAACCAAAGCGAATAAGGCGTTCAAGAGCGTGTCGGAAAATCTATGAAGAAAGATGCATCGGCTGGTGTACTATAGTAACAACAGAAAAACAAGCGCATACGCATCGCGATCCCCGCCTAGATAATAACTGTTATCAAGATCATTTATGCCGATCCAAATCGAAAAAAGCGAGTCGACGCTGGTCCAGGGGGTAGCCGCTGGCTTAGTCCCAGCACCGCTCAAGAATTGATGGACCTGATCCTTTACAGACAGAACCGTGGGAGCATAGGGCGCTACGAGCGTAGAATCGATAGTGGCGCCTCCATAAGCGTAGTTGTATGTAAAGAGAATGGAGTTGTTGTATTTAGTGGTGACGAAATCAACCCAGTTCTCACCACCGGTCGAGGTCCAGCCCGGATAGGGTGGATTGCCCAAAGGGTTTCCAATGTCTGGAAGAGTGAGATTGGGGTCGAAGCCAGTTTGAGTGTAAGAGTCTCCACTGATTTTTGAGAACTTCATGAGTAATTGTATGTTGTCCGAGAAGAATCGTTAATGCTTACAAGCTAAACCAGTAATTGGCATTGACAGCAGAAGATGCTCGGGAGAGAGCAGTAGTGACACAAACGACAAGGGAAAGAGATTGAATGGAGAGCCTCATCGATGAGCAGGGACGTAGAGAATAATGTGTTCGCATTCATGATGCTCTTTTGAAGAGCGATAGTGGGAAACATGATTAATCGGGGGAGACGTACACAGTTGCAAGAAAGAAGCATCAACCTTTGGTGGAAATTGGGCATCAATATCTGTAACAAATATTAGCCACCCTCTAGATTGAACGCTTAGCGACAATTCGAGGATGTGCGTTTCTAAGGGAGTGTCTTGGGTTCTCGGGTCATAGCTTCAAGCAAGGTTGAATATGGGTGGGGGGTATCCGTGACGGAAATACACCGAGGTGTAGCATTTCGGGTATTTCTTCATAAGAACAGGGGTCGTCAGGCCAAGCACGACACAATGGAGTAGTCCATTCCACATGTTGTCTGATATACATCTCGCGTAAATCCTTGATATCTTCTTGAAACCATTTCAGGTGATCTTCCACTCCATCTTTATCGACCTTCGTCACCCTAAAAATCAGTGCTCAATCCTGCGCTGTACTTTCAGCGACATGCATGATTGTAAGACAACACAAAGGTATAAGACCCATAGGGCACGGCCAAGGCCTAGGAAAAATAGTTCTTCGCTCATGTTGCTTATTCTCCTCTTTAGAGCTGTAAGGGTATAGGTTTCTCGTACTCACCCTGGTCGAAAGTCAAGTCTGAATCAAATTTCGCCTCGCCAATTTTCAATTTTGAGTGCAGCCCTGCCTCAGGATTGGATTGGGAGAAGGCGAAGTCAGTTATGACGCGTGCGATTTCAATCAATAGCCTTATGTTTTGAGATATGAAGGGCATGGCAGCGTAACAAGGCTGTGGGATGCTGTGGGATGCGAAACGAGGTTTTGATGTAGGCCGAATCAAAGTGGGTGCTTGATTGTCTGTCAAAGGGAAATCGTAAGGCATGGCGGTTGCAAATTCGATCATGGTTGGGTCTGTGGAGGAGCGTAGGGAGCGTAGGCCGTATCGGTAAGATTGAGTACGTTGGCGGGAGGCCAGGTATCGTTGATAGTGGTGAATGGTGCCGCCCGCAACAGTTGACAAATGGAAATTTGTGGTCCTTGTAGTACTTTCAGGCCTCATCGTCACCTTCACGTTTTTATAGCGTCTCCTACGTCTTACTCATGTTCTCTTCGAGCCCCTGAGTCCACAGAGTACCATATTCTGCGAGAAGACAGACTCATCGTCATCACTTCCCGCGATAGTATTGCCCCAGGGCGTCGGTTTATACTTACCTGGATGTTAGTTCATCCTTTACTCAGCCAAGTATGTTGAGAAGTATGGCGCAGTACAAGCATCGTACCTTTCAAGTGTAGTCCGGGATATCCGGTTGTTCGTGCGCGGACCTTGCTGGGAACGACAACGAACTAACCAACGAACCACTGGGAGATCAAGTTGCTAATGGTCACATCGTCACGCTTGAACCAATCTCTTCAAAACAGCTCTCATTGTTGGTAGCCTCCAACTATTCTCGACATTGTCGGACAAGGGGGTTGTCAGGAGCGATAGTAGATTTGTTGCCTTGGAACTCCTTACAAATGACGACCATCAATTGTGCTGTGTTCTACTCGTTGTACGGTCAGACTTGTTATTTTCGAAGACACTTCTTTTGGCTCTATAGGCTCGACTGCTATTTGATTTTAAAACACAGCAGTAATATCGTTGCTGGTTACAGTTTCTCCATCAAGAAATCCTTACATATAGCATGTACATCCACAAGATATAGGAATCATGGTCATCAGCATTGAGTATGTGTCTCACAATTAAACTACTTCGAGCTCGTAAACGAGTTGCACTATATTAATTTCGCCAGCAATACAAACATGCTCAAGCTTCTTGAGGCACAATCTAGTGTCAAGCCAACGGAAAACATTAGAGACGCCAAATACAACCTTGATGAATCGGATTCCATCAATAATTTTCCTTCCTTTCCTCTAGATGGATAACGCATTCCCAGGATTGTGCAAGACAAGATGTAGAATTCCAAGATGAAGAACATCGCCTCATGTGAGCACTCTGTCCATGCGCTCGCTCATCAGGCAACGGTCATCCTCAGTGAATACTAATAGTTCATAGTGTTTGGCAACCCCTGTATTGTCAGATATCATTTTTACTAGTGCAAGGATGGGACAAATGATCTGGGTGAAACCTTCTATTATGCCATCATTCACCTCTTCTTCTAGCACATAAGAGTTGGAAGATCCTTTCTGCCTTCTCTCGAACTTCCTTTCAACTCCCCTTCTTGTCTGAACAGCAACTACGTCTCTCTTTCAAAACTTTTCCCTTCAACCCCATAGTCAAAACTGGGACAGCAATGTTCGATTTAGTAATAATTTATGGACCAATATTGGCTGGTATGTACCTCAGAAAGTGGGCCCGTCGGTATTTTTATTTATTTCTCTTCATGTTCTAGCTACCATGATTGGCTTGGTGTATGGATAATTCTCTTACATCTCTTTACTTCCAACTCAACTTCACCCCAGCCTTTTGGGGGTTACATGTGCACAAATAACATATTACCTCCGAGCATATCCTGATGATTGTCAAGTGTTGAAAGGAGTAGTGAGTGTGTCATTTGTGTTCTTCTTGCTTTTTTTATGATGGTATTCACAGGTTGTAATACTTGTGTGAGTACTGTCAGGTATCTCCCTCCAGTGGAACCTTGACTCATCATCCATCAGATTCATGGAGGGTGCCCAGATAGTTTCTCTATTACATGCAGTATACAATGTCACCATCATCTGCAAGATGGCTGAGAAAACACTTGAAGTCTTGGATGTGCCTTTGTCAGTTTGGTGATACTAGTTTCCCTGTAATAATGTTGACACGTTACTTCTAGAGGAGCTGTGGTATGTGGAATAATTATTCAACTCAAATTGAGCATTCAGAGAAAGATGTAGGTTGCCTTTACAATCACAGTATGTTCTCACTTCATTCACTTGTCTTTATGTAACTATTAATTGGCTGATAAAAGGTAGTCCTCACATCAGCAGTCCAGAGGTATGCATGTACTATATCAAGTTAATCACCCTGATTTAAAGTCACCATGTTTCCATCAGCTTCTATGCAGTGAGAATATATCACTGTAAGCACTATTTACATTTGATATTGCAACTTTTGCACAATGATCAATAGTAAGTAAAAGACATCCATGGCAAAAACCACTTGTTGCATTTATAGTATGCATTATTATATTCCGCAAATTTACAAGTCTAAAACACTAGTTACACTTTCTTAGTTCACCACAACTCTTGTTGAAGTTTGTAAGTCTATATGGTATTGCTTTTGATATCTCATGCTAACTTTTTTAAGGTAGTGGACTAAGTGAGACAGATTTGTATTATCTCTACTCTTTCTAATCCAAGCACATTGTGGTCATCACTTTAGCTGTCAATGCTTCATTGTTTGTATCAGTTAATCTACAGGTCGACAATCCTTGAAGCTTGAGCATCAAATAGATATGGTAACGCTCCACTAGAAATCATGAATGCCCCACGACAACGTGTAAGGATATTTACTTCTCAAAATGCATGCCTGGTACCAATCTGCAAATTGCATTGGAGACAGAACTTGTTCTCACTTGGTTTTGCCATGTGCATAACCTGTGATGTGTCCATCAGTACATCCCTTGTCTACTTTCTCAAGGGAATGCCTACTGGATTTAAAAGGTGAGCTCCCTCAAATTTCCAAGTTACAACTCTGCATAAACTTATTATGCTCCCTCTCAGGTCTCAAAATGTGATCAACCGTCTGATTGTCTTCAGGCAAGATATGTTCCAGATTGATCTCTTGACATAGTCATTGATGAACTTACAGTATTGGAACTGGACTACTTACAAGCATCATTTCGGCCTGTTCACTCTTGACTGTGAGCAATACAGGACACATGCTTTGTTAATGATTATCTAATGGCACTCATATTTCAGTTCCACTTGGTTCAAAGCTCTCCTTTGACTTGTCTCTATGTTTGTATGTTAGGTCCTCTTTTGAATTGCTGATTGTTGTGGTGCTGACAAGCATTGATCAGCTTTTTTCATGGTCAATGGAAAATGTCTGTCGCAGCCATCAGTGTGTTATTTTTATTCATTTCTTTTATGATCCAGTGTATGTCAACTCAATGCTGGTAAGTTTGACTGGTATTGCATACAAATGCAGCCTTCCATCAAATTCTGTCTGGCTTCATTCTAGGTAACGTATGTTGATTAATTTTCTACAATGGCTTTCAATGAAATTACCACATATGTACAGACTGAACTCCCGTACAAGCTTTCGAAAAATGTTTGCACAATCCCAGATGGAGGCAATGTTTGTTCCTAGGGAGATTTCTTGACAGCACCATGGTAGGTAAATTTTGTTTTTTTTTTCTGAATCCAGGGTAACTCAGGTCCATTGTCACTTGTTTCTTTAAAGGCTGTGTATATTGACTGCTGAGGACATTGTCCAGGTGCATGTGATATTTATTCAACCTTGGAGTTTTTAGTATGAGAGAGTAGGTGCACAAGGCCCATTAAACAATAGTCCATTGTTTAGGTACAGGTCATTCTATAGATGTGAATGCTTAAACAAGGAAATTGTACAAAAAGTTTGGAGAAATAGCACATGATGAAGACGATTCAATGACAATTTTTTGGATGTTTTGACAAGATGCTAGCAGAGAATGAAAGGCAGTCTATAACCAGCCTCACTGAGGCCTCAACAGACAAGACAAAATCCTCTTTGTTTGCTCATAAGTAAGTAAAATAAGAATATAATAAACTCACCTTCATTTGCTCGTAAGTAAGATAGGCACACGAAGGTGAAAACAAAAACCTTGAGGCGGTGAGTGTGCCGCAATGTGCCGCTAATGTGACGTAAATGTGATATTTGATCGAAATGGCGTCCATAGAGATACGCGTCTCCCGTGAATCCATGCACTGTATAGTGAGAACATTCCAGGAAGCGATAACATCCACAGACCGATTTGGCCGTGCAGCAGAAAAAGGTGCAATCATGTCATGTCAGAAGAATTTCTGGAAAAACTTTAGGCAGGATCCCTGGGTGCAATGAGAAATAACCGATGTCAACACGGGAAAACAATGATCACGTCCAAACTTCCTGTAAAAGTCACAAATCCATTCTAAATTGGCAAAGAACAATTTGCTCCCTAGAGCATTCAATAATAGGATGGAGATGAGCATCAAAAAGCTAGGTAGGAGGAACATGTTGAGGGTATAGGCCTCAGACAAGCCAACAAAGATTTGTCAGGAAATCTCAGCTGACTCTTGGTCACAATGACACCAGAAGAAATATGAGCCGAGACTCGATACTGGAGATGCCGACGTCAAGGGCACTGCATTCGAGGCGTCGTGATATGCAGAGACCGCAAGCGATCGATTTCACAGACGAGATTAGGCAAATCTTTCAGGCGGAAGGAAGAAAGGACTCGTGTTTGGATTTGACATGAGGAGATCGTCAGGTGTGGGATCGGTGGTACATGAAGGTTTTCAACTTATGTGGAGATGGCACAAGTAGGATTTGACTGGGAAGGGAGATTATGTTATGACTCTTACATACTCATAAGACGTCGTGTTCCCGCTTACACTTATTGTATATACGAAGTCAGGACCACAGCAGCACCGCACATCATGGCAAGAAATACCACCAGACTCGGCGTTAGCGCACGGAAACTCTCTGCAGCACTGACAGACCCAGGACTCGTGCTCCCCAGTTTCTGACGCTCCTTGCCCGACTGTCCATTCGAGGTAGCCATGACGGACGGGTCGACAGTAGCCGTGTGTAATGTTTTCGTAAACGCCGTTGTCTGGAAAGTAACAGCGTTTGGTGTCTGAGAATCTGCGTTCGCGGCATTGGGATCTGTCAGGAAGACGAGGGCGAATGAGGGAGCTTTGACAGGAATGTGGCATTGATTGTCGCCTTGGTCACACGGTATTGTAGTGATGTTGAGGTCACCCTTGAGACGGCCGTCAACCTGAAACTTGTTACCGAAGGTCTGCAGAATTGGTTCAATGGGAAGTCTAAGAAGTATTTACAGAGGAGAGTCGTACCTGGCCTGCCCATGTAAGGTTTGTTTTAACGGAAACAGAGTCAGCAAGGAAATACCTGGAAGGTCGTATACCGTCAACGAAAGCCGTACACAGGAAACTTGGCACTTACTTGACCCAGACCTGAGGGGGCACTTGCCCGCCATTCACGGTCACAGTCGCAGTGACGTCGTGCGCACCGGAGGGATCATCGATGAAGTTGAAAAGGGCGACCTTCGAGAGAGCACCGTTATCATAGATGGCGTACGAAGGCGTGTAGATCCCGCTGCTGCTGGTGTCTACGATCTGCGACACGTTTGACTTGCCGAAGATTTCGGAGACAATAACGACAGAGTAGAAGATAGCACCGACGGTCCATTGGTTGAAAGAAGATTGGTTAGTAGGTGGGGCTGAATAAATGTTAGATAAACATCCGCCCTAGTGTATGACTGAGGAATATACCTGTGAAAGGCTGTCCAGAAGGAAAGGTTCAGTATCATATTCGACACTATACTCCACTCGAACGAGCTACGCACATTATAGTAAACGTTTTGGCCACCAACGTGGAGCAACGCATGAGAGAAGTTAGATGCGGCCATGGTCAAGCCATAGTCCAGCGCCCAAAGCGCCGCACCAAAAGAATCTGAGATACCAGGCAATCCACCACATGTCGCACTATTGGTCTCAAACATGATGAAGGGTTTCCCGATGCCTTGTGCTAGGCTACTGGAGAAAAGATAATTTTTCACCAAGTTCAGACCTGCATTATGGTCGAGGAAGGTGTGGAACATCTCCTGAGGATCGGTGTACGAGCCTATGCCGTACGTCATGAAACAATTGTTGGTCGGGTAGCTATTGGGCAAATTTAGCGGTAAGAATACATAACAAATAGTTAAGAGCATCGAACTATCCACGTACTGTTCCATTGTGACAGCTGTGAGTACATCTTTAAATCTATCGAGATAGCCAACATCCCAGACTTGTTGTGGCTGCCAAGGTCCGCTAGCAAGACTTGGTCCAATAAGCATGTTCTTAACCGGGACGTTGGTGTTGTCATTCACAGCCTGGACAAGGCTTTGGAACTCATTTGCATACTCGGTTGGGCCGTACGGTTCTACACGATGCCCATGGCTAAATTCAGTTTATCAATGAGCTGACTATGGTTGAACGAATTCAAAGAGAGAACTTACTCTAGGTAATAATCTGGTTCATTGCCAGCTTGAAGACCGATGAGATGGTCTCCGAGGATGGCTTGGCCTTTTTCAGCGATGGTCAAGCGCCAGTTCGTATCGTTGAAGGGAATACCTGAATTTTTGATGTGAGTAGGGTGCTTGGCGGACTGGTGGTTACCCACCAAGGTACCATCTAACGTTCACGAGGGAAGATATGTTCGCCGCAAGGTAGAAAAGCTCGTCGCTATACAACACCGCGGGAGTGAGAGTCTAATGTTGTGACGCAGATGTCAGCACGTTATTGTACCAGAAGAAAGGAAGAAAGACAGACGGGATTTTTGGGATCTGATGTTTCCTTTGACGTTGCGTGACCATTGGGTATTGAATCGACCCAATATGCAAAATCTTGCGTGTTCCCACCCATACGGATGTGAACGCCTCCCGCACGCTGTTGTATCTGACCCATCAAATTGAGGAACGGGACCTGTATATGTGAGCTACGAATAATATGTTAATATATCGAAGAAAGAGAGTTCATGAACTCAGACGCACGAATTCTTTCCCACTCCACTCAAAAAATCAGCTTCCTCCCCAATTTTTCTTAATCACAAATCCCACATACTGAGTTGTGTTATAACAGACATCTCGATCGAAAACCCATAAAAGGACCCATGCTGCATGATTGAGATTCCTTGAACGCTGACATTGCTTGCAGCGAGGTTCAAGGTATATGTTAGAACCTGATCCTGAGGTGGTGGTGGGGGTGTGAGAATCGTTTCGTCGTACGCAGCGAGTGGTTTGGTGTTTGAGGAACCTGTGGGTGCTGCACCGATGGTTCCGGTAGCAGTCGCAGTTGATATGCCGCTAGTCTGGCCGAAAGGTATTTGTCCGTAGACTGTGACTGCCCGTGCCGTTCCGAAAAGGCTAAGGATAATTAGTTGAAAGAGTGACGAGAGCATCTTGAAGGCTCTAAAAGGCCTGCGGACGTAAGGTAGAGAGAGATGAGACTCCGTTAGCAGAAACTGATCTCAGAAAGGAAATGGTGGAACGACAAAGCAAGCTCTTGTCATGGAACGCGTTCGCCAAGGCCAAAATTGTCTGGGCATAAATTCAGAAAAACAAACCGCGATCGGGACCATACAAATTTCAAAGTGCGACCTCAAAGTCCTGTGTCTTCACAGATGAGTTTTTTGTTGTTGAAATAACGACCTTTCCTCGTTTGACGACGAGAATACTTATATTTGAAACTCTGAATCGGTAAGTAAATGGTCCAAGATTGCTGAGTATCAGATAACGGCATACTTCCTTGGCTCGACCAAGGAACACCAAGATGCCCATTTCGGTGGAAGGATAGGGGAATGTGGGTGGATACTAGACAAAAGTACGTCAAAAACCTGACATGGACAGATCAACATCGCAAAGAAGTCACGTTGTCCATGATGCATGATGCTTCTTGACTTTCTCTCCTCCTGACACCTACTTCCGGATACTTGATTGCCTTTGTCTTCAGCTGCAGGCGTGAGTGCGGTGGACGCTCGGCGGACAATTCTCTTTTACGCGAGTTACAACTTACTATCTACTTCGCAGGCGTAATGACCCGTCGCGGTAGACCTAAATGAGATGGCTGAGATAGGCCAGCGTCGATGACCGGCTCAAAACGAGATGATTCAAAACAAAACTCATTGCAGCTCTACATATGTACATGCAAAAAGGAGATTGAGACGGTGAACGATGAGCTGGCTACCTGTATAATGCGATGCGATCACGCCGAATAGCAACACCAGAGACTAAGTAGACTTTGAATGAGGTACATCTATAACGTGAGGTTAACTTTACGTGAATTTTATGTAACACGTTTTTATTCGTCGTGTCGACGCCGATGTATGTAACGTATGTAATAATTGCACAAAATGGGCCGATGAATTTCATCGCTGGGGATAAAAATTTTACGTTGCCGAATACCCTTTGTGACTTTTTCTGAATGAAATTAGTAAAAATACAGGCCCTCATTGTTATGTTATCCTTGAGGAAGTACAGAGGAAATACAAACCGAGATGCACGCACCTGTCATTAACCTAAGCCTTCTGCCGTTTTCCAAGCTTCTGATGCGTGAATCTCCAGCCGACTCGTTGTGAGAATCCAAATGACATGGTGGCCGTGATGCCCATGCCGAGCCACAAATGTGGACAAGAGGTGCCGAGGCAGTGCCCGCTTGCTATATGTACGATTTACGGTGAAGGTACTTGTGATGATCTTCAAAAGCCACGACGGACAAAATAAATACTTCTTGAAAGCGACGGACAGCGAAAATCCATTACTTGGATGTATACCACGCCTGACTGATGCAATGTGACTGAGTTTAAATGCATGAGACAATCATAAAGTGGCCTTTTGATCAAGCGACATGGACGGCGAAGCGAAATCTCCGTGGAGCCGGATCAGGCTTGTACACCTACTTTTTTTCTGACAACACGACTTCAGGCCTAGGCTCGAGACGTGTAAGGCCGCTCAACGTGCACTGCCATGCATGTTGTTGACATCAGTCTGGCAGAGAAGCTTCGAGGAAATTTCAACAGGAAAAAAAGGCCCAAATGGAGATTCAAAGCGTTGTACCAGACAGTTGTCCGCCAATTGCCAAGTAGGGCAGGAAATGTTTATGAACACTATGACCACCCCGCTTTCTGCGAATACAGTCAAAAACAGAAACATGAACGAGTTTGTGGCGCAAGCGACGATCCACCGGGTCCCGAGTCACATTGAGGTGGCTCCCCACGTGTTCACCAGTACAAGAGAATACCAAAGGGGAAAAAGACATCATTTCCGAAATTCTTAACACGCCTCAAAAGCCACTTTATGTCCGCGTGAATGGAGATCACTGGAACCAGAACTGCGGACTCCTTGATCACGAGGTCAGTATTCTGTGACTTGTTACTATGTCAAAAGGGAAAAAAAAATTCCACAGTCTGTCATTTCTGGGATTACCGAACAATCAAAGGGTTAGTTCCCTCCGTCTGGTGCAAAGTAGGAGCTCAAAAAAGACTAGACCAGCTTGTCTCGAAGGTATAAAAAGTCTGGAGAGGAGACGCCAATTCTTCACTTTGGACGTTCAGTTCTAAGCACTTCACATTACTACTACTCACCTTTCTACAAAATGTTTGTTCGCGTCCCCGCCCTCTGCATGACCATCGCCTTGGCCGTCTGTGCCTCCGCGGCCAGCGTCAACGTTCGCGATGGCAGCAAATCTGGTTCAAATGCGCCTGCTAATAGCTGTGACGCCAACACTGGCACTCAGCAGTGCTGCAACAGCCTTGCCGACGTAAGTTGTACTGACCAATTCGTTGTCGACCCCTTTCTGAACTGCTCTACTAGTCCGACAGTGACGTTGTTTCCAAACTCGCTGCGCTCCTTGGCGTCGTCCTTGGACCCGTCGATGCTTTAGTTGGCTGTTAGTCGTAAATTTTCTTTTCCTCCGACAGAAGCTTATTGGCCTTTTTACAATTTGTAGTGACCTGCACTCCTATCGTTGGAACCACCCAATGGTAAGCCTTCCAATCTGATACAGATTATAAAAACGGATTAATTTATACCGGAATAGCAACACCCAAGCTGCTTGCTGCACTGGAAACACCTTTGTGAGTGTTGCTTGATCATTTCGTGAAGAATATGATCACTGAATAGTTTGGGTCGTTACAGGGGGGTCTCATCACCATTGGCTGCTCCCCCATCAACGTTAACCTTTGAGTCGTCTTGAAATTGTATGGATAGAAACACGCTGGAAATGTTACATAGGCCGTTCGGATATCCCAGGTCCTATGTATTAGTAACAGTGATATCGTGATTGTGTCTGATTGTGCTTGACTTTGATTGAGATTGTTTTAAAACATCTGAGAGGAGGTCATAATGTGAAAGGCAAGCTTCTCTTGGATTGCATTCATGAATTCCACGGGTGAGCATCTGACAGAATTGATTGCACAGACAGAGAGAGAAATACTCAACTAGCAGATTTATATTCATACGAAGCTCATCACTGATTGCTGAGAGCCGTCGCAGAATGTCACGATGAGTACATCAGATCGATACCTGCTGTGGAAAGATAGTGTCAGTGATCACAAAGAAAGTGATGCGACCTCGTGTCCTGTGAGATAACAAAGCAGCGAGCGCTGTTTTAGCTACTGTGAACAAAAACGCCTTACCAACACTCTGAAACTCATAAGCGGCGACCTTTTGCGATGCTAACTGTCATTAAATACCATAGCAGAGAGATAGGTCATATTATTCAGCGTACTTCAAAGATTCATGTTGAAGGTGACGCTTCTTGGACCTTCAGCCTGGGCTCGGGAGGTCGTGCTGGGAGGAAGAAGCCAATCCCACCAATTAAGCGGAGTTTTAAACCTCAGCCCAGCCATGTGCAGCCCAACGTGTGGTGGCTACCCACGAGATACATAGGTAGGGTAGCTAGAGGAACTCTCGAATGCTCATGTATCACTATTTTCTACATCGACCCGTCCGCAGGTACTTGTACTACATACTTAAATACATACGCTGCTTCATAAATGAATTCCATGATGTTCGCCCCGAATCCTTCTTATACTCCAGCAAGAGTGCTTCGGGGGAGTCAAAGCTTCCAATATCTATTTTCAAGTTGCAATAGAAAATCCAGCAAAACAGGGCGCTATAGCCAAGTGGTTACGGCGACAGATTAGAAATCTGTTCCTCTTTGAGGGCGCAGGTTCAAATCCTGCTGGCGTCGTATAAGAAGAAGGAGACTTTTCTTCATAGAATTTTTTCTACGGTCTAGCGAGCTTACAATGTTGGATTGTTTCAAGTTCAATAATAGAATCAATAATTCCAAATCTATTCATCAAATATGAAATCAGATGCTGCAGATCTGTGTGAACCTCTTTCAACAGCTTCATTCACACTGTCTTCTCTCTACATCAAAGTCAATCATTCTGGAGTGGGTTCTTAGTGACCCAAGCAACTGTGCAGATGATCCCAGGGTTCCCAACTCCTATCACATGGCTTCAAACTTGGATGATGAGTGTCAGTATTTTCCAACTTCATCGGCATTTTTATGCCAGACAGTCACTGAGTTCATTCCAATCCATTATATGAGGAGGTTATCTAACTCAGCCAATCTCAATGTTGTTCATATTAGATCTATCCATCTACACTTGAGTTTTGAACGAAAAATTTAGTACTCTATGGATGGATGGATGGATGGAGAATTACCCAGCACATTCCGTGCATGAATAGTCCGGGGGCCGTAGTACATACTACATTGGTCACGTCCTATGTATGCTACGGACATCCTTCCCCTTCAGTGTTGCGCTGCGCCGCACCGCGCCCGCCAGAGACAAAATTCCTACACCCTGGTACAAAATCAACACAACCAAGTTTACGTACGTGCACGACAGACCGGACTTGCAACTAAACACGAGCAAAACTACGTGCACTGACATGTCAGTGTCCATACAAAGGGGAGCAAGCTCCCAATGAAATGAAGATAGAAAAGAACATAAAGTGGTCGACATTTCCTTGTTATGATGCAGGCCGTGTTTTGACTATACTACCTCCCAGGTCACAAAGGTTCCACCGCCCCGGAGTTGGCAATCGAAAGCGACGAGAGCAAGGCGCTATAGCCAAGTGGTTACGGCGACAGATTAGAAATCTGTTCCTCTTTGAGGGCGCAGGTTCAAATCCTGCTGGCGTCGCTTCTGTTCCCTCAGTACACAAGTTTTTATTTCACATGCAGATGATTGGTGGAAAGGTAGAAAGAAAGAAACATAATCACTACGTGGTTGGCTTGTTTATTCTCTCCGTCATGCATGCAAGCCCACTTTGACCACTCTCATCGGAAGGAGATACGGGCCACAACTTAGGTGGCTCAGCCTCCGTCCTCGATAAATTTTCTGCAAAGGCAACGCCAAAAAAAACTGTCTCAGGTTTGAGTTAGAACCAGATCCTTAGAGGACTAATTATGACAAGATTGTAAAGTTCCTTTACTCTACAAGCTCTAGGTTGTTTCCAGCAGATCGACTAAAATACATTTGTTGGCTTGTCGTCGCTATCAGTACCCACCGTCCCATCGCCGAATCTTGGGCTTCGCTAGTATTCCCGCAGCAACAACAGCGACGGCGCTATAGCCAAGTGGTTACGGCGACAGATTAGAAATCTGTTCCTCTTTGAGGGCGCAGGTTCAAATCCTGCTGGCGTCGGTCTCTGAATTCTTTTGTTCTTCCTCTAAACTATTAAACTTTATTTTCTTTGTGCTCGACTTCACTCTAAAAATTCAGGATACGAGCGAGTCTTTCTCGGATGTTGAAATTACTAACATTTTCGCGTAAAGGATATTTATCTCCAAAGCTCTCGCTCCACATTGCGTTCACAAGGAGTATGGGGTATGCTTAAGAGTAAACCGAGGTCATGCGTTACTGGTCAGTGAGTATCCACAGCGTGGCTGGTGACTTGGAAGCTTGGCACTTGGTCCATACATATTCATTACTCACTGACATATATTTGAAAAACCCACCCTGCCCCCCACAAAGACACACCGGACGAGGTACAGACTGGTACAGATTACACACACGCCGACCCGCAGCGAGCCTCTTGCGGGGTGAAATCCGAGCTTGAGCACCTTTTTTAAGAATTTAAGCTTGTTTTTCGAGATTTTGAACGGTGCCGAATTGGGGCAAGATAGAGGGACCGGGGAGTATTTGCGCAGAGGTATTCTTATGGGTGTCGTTAATGTGATTCGATAGTATAGAGTTGTGTATCCGTGTGGAGAGAGGTGGGGGAGATTGAGTGCCGGCGATATCTGTGATGACGGATGTGACCTCGGAGCTTTTCAGTAGGGCTGGCCGCTGGCGACGTTGGCGGGAAGGAATCCAAGATGACGAAGGGCACAAAGCCCCGCCCCTCTCCGACGCACGTTCGAGTCTCGATGAGTCGATCGATGATCTCAATGTACGGAACACACACGGACCACGGCAAAACTCGAACCCGTCGAACGCCCAGAACACAAAGCCAAGAAGACCGACCTTACCTTCCTCCATGCATACCGACGAGCCTGAGAATAAAAGAACCCCGCAAATTGTATTCATATTCCCCCACACACCCACCCTTGCCGTGCATTACGATAGTATGTATCACTATTGACCGACTCAGATGTGAGACCGGGAGGGAGGTTTATGTCGATGAGAAGGTGCGAGGACTATCTCTCATGCGAGGTGTTGAATAGAAAAACAAATTACCCGTGAGAAACTTTGTAATGGCGATCAACCGATCACCCAAAAAAAAAACCACACGCAATCAACCTGTCAGGGTCCGCGAAACCATGCATGGCCGGTCCCTTGCCTTGGCTCTCCCTACGAAATGCATATGACCAATACTTATCCTTTTTTTGTCTTTTTCTTTTTTTTAAGCATGAAATTCTGGCGGAACGTTACGTGTTTTGTATATATCTGCTTGAGATCTGCCTGTCTGTTTTTTTCTTCTTTTCTTCGAGCTCCTGTCTCGCGAGTTCCTCTTTCTCAGGCACGCACAAGGACGCGGCTCCTTTCCCGTCCTTTCCCTTCTTTATCCAGTTCCCATCCCCTCGTAACCGTACGAAACGATGGTCGAGCACGATCTCCCAGCGGCCGAGTCTCCTGAGGCGGCGCATTACAACCCCGACCTCACAGAATTCGAACGGTCAGGCAAGAAGGAAAAGCCTGCTTTTATGCTGACGCAGTCCGAGTTTAAGCTGCTTGGTATCGCAGGGGTACGTCCCTTTCTTTTATTTTTGGATGCACACGATGCGATGTATTGTCTGTTGCGTAGGTTGGATTCTTCCTCGATGGTGCGTATTGTCTGCGTCTTCCCGGTGCTGTTGCTCACATGTTGTTGCAGCCTACGATCTGTTTGTTATCAACGTGAGTCATCTCCCTTCTCGTCGATGTTGTATATTTATGTCTGTAGCCCGTTGCGACGATGCTTCAATACCGCTTGTACGACGGTCACAGCCTGCCAGCGAACTTGGAGGGCTTCGTGAAAGCTGGCGCCAACATTGGGAGTGTCATCGGACAATTCCTATTCGGTACGATCACGACATTCCTTCTTCTCCGTGGTCCTAATCCAATCCGATCAACAGGATACCTCGCCGATGCTCTCGGACGCAAGGCAATCTGTATGTCCCTCTGATCCCGTTCGCGATTCCAATCGCTAACCGTTCGGCGCAGACGGCAAAGAGCTCATGCTCATCATCTTCGCGACGATCCTTACGATGACCACGCCGACCGGCCACCTCAGTCCGGACAATTGCCTTATATACCTTGGCATCTTCCGCATCATACTCGGCATCGGCGTCGGTGGCGACTACCCCATGTCTGCATCCGTCACGTCCGACCGCGCCAACCTCCGCAAGCGCGGCACGATGCTCGCGTATATATTCTCGAATCAGGGCTGGGGCAGTCTCTTGGGCAGCGTCGTGACAATCGTCGTGCTGGCGTGCTACAAGCACGTCATGGACGTAGAAGGCAAGACATCCAAGGTCGACGGCGGTGCGTGCTGGTTTTTCGATATCATTGATAAATTAAATTAAATTACTTAGTTTGGCGCATCGTTGTGGGCGTCTCGCTCATCCCGGCCTTTGGAACGCTCTACCAACGCCTCACCCTTCCCGAGTCGACGCGCTTCCTCGCCTCGCAGAAGCTCAAGAACGCTACGTCCGCTGAGGAACAGTGCGATGCCCTCGATGCCATCAAGAAGGCGCAGGTTTCCGGGCAAGAGACGACGTGGTCCAAGCCCACCCTCAGTCTTACCCAGGAAAACGAAAAAGATAGCAAGATCGTGCCGGCGTCCGCATCCGAGCGCACTGCCGAATCGGAGTCCTCTTCGCAGGACAGGGACCAAGGAAGGAGCCACTTCAAAGGTCCCGCGCTTCTCTATCTCCATCTCCATCTCTCCTAACCTCGGCAAAACCAATTCACAGACTTCATAGCCTACTTCTCCGAATGGCGACACGCAAAGATCCTCATCGGGACATGCGCATGCTGGTTCCTCCTCGACATTGCGTGAGTTTTCTCTGCTCCCTCGTTCACTCGCATGCCGACGCGCAAAAAAAAAAAAAAACGACAGTTTCTACGGCATTAACCTCAACCAGAACGTCGTGCTCCAGCAGATTGGGTACGACGGCAAGTCCGGCACGGCATGGCACCGGATGTTCAAGATCTCAACGGGCAACATCATAATCACCGCGCTGGGATTCGTACCTGGTGCGTAGCTTCCATACTGATTTCTCTTGATTGATTGATGTAGACGACGATGCGCCGCAGGGTACTGGGTCTCGGTATTCACGATCGAGATCATGGGCCGCAAGTGGATCCAAATCCAGGGCTTCCTTCTCGCTGCGCTCTTCCGTGCGTCTCCTCTCTCATACTGACCATTCCCAACCTACTCACTGACACACGCACGCACACCAGTCGCCGTGCTCGCTGGGGAATTCACACGACTCAGCACAGCAGGATTCATCGTCTGCTTCGCCCTCCTCCAGTTCTTCTTCAACTGGGGCGCAAATACGTACGTCTCCCACATCCCTCTCTCTTCCTCCAGCTCACTCACGCCTATCCCTAGCACCGCATACGTACGTCTCGTACCGTCTTACTCACTTTACACTCCATCCTGACCCCTCCCGCTCTTACGTACACAGTGTTACCCAGCCGAAGGTACGCCCCCCCTCACCTGACGTATTTCTCTTCCTCACTAAAGTTTGCCCACACGCACGCAGTCTTCCCAACGCGCTACCGTGCATCCGCGCACGGCATCTCCGCCGCATTCGGCAAGGTCGGCGCAATCATCTCAGCGCTCGCGTTCAATACCGTCACCAAGAAGATCGGCACCCCCGCTGTCCTTTGGAGTGAGCCACCCTCTCGCTCTCCCTCTCTCTTCTTGATGTGCTGACCACAATCCACAGTTTTCTTTGCATGCTGTATCGCTGGAGCTGGTACGTACTCCCTTACCTTCTATGCAGATGTGCCAATCGAGTATTGACGCCACCCACGCAGCGTTCACGCTTCTCCTTCCCGAAGTTAAAGGCCGCGATCCGGACCTCGTGGATGCGGAGGAGATGAGAGCCGCGAGGGAGGAGAGGGAGAGGTTGCCCGTGTAGTCCGGTGCAGAGAGGAAAAGAAAAGAAAGTGGGGTTCATGTCTGTGTCTGTGTGTTTGTTTTTCCACATTTATGCTCTCTTTTGTTGTGAGATGGAGTTTCGTTGACAACGTGAACTTGTATTGTAATGATACAACACAAAAAAAGGTGGTGGTTGTAGGGAGGAGGTAGGGAAAAGGGATCTTTTTAATCTCCTGATTCCCCAATATATATAGTATATACATTGAGGACTTTGGTACACTACACTACAGTAGATATTGTATGTATTACTTGACTTGTGTACCACACTCAGGCATTCCTACTGAAGTCATTTAGATGAAGATATTCACCTGAGCCAAAAAATACATCCCGATTTGTGGCTACTCTCAACGACTAATCCCCATCGATATAGATGTTCTTCCTTCCACACGTATACACAATGATTGAGTTATGTACCTAGAGGTCTCTGAAAATCTTCCAGTTGAATGACAAGATAAGCTCATCAATCAGGAGTATACGTCCCGGACACCTGCCCGTAATCCCATGCATGCTCTGTCAGTCCCGAGTCCGTGTGTGTCGCGCAACGGCGTTGGCTTCAGATTGTAAAGGTCCGGATTTTCTCCAACAAAAAAAAAAGGGAAAGGTGCTGTGAAGTCATTTTTTCATGCCACATGACTTTCGGTTCTTGCCTGATCCCGGAATCTGCTGAATTTGCTCCAACCTAGCCATGCATCGGTGGAGTACGGACTCAGTAAGGGGCTTCATGTAATTCACAATTAAATGTAAATACCCGTATGTATACGTACACGCAGCTTTTGAAATGTGGGAAACAGATACTCATTTTCAGATACATATTTACAAAGACATCAACACGTTGTATTGATTAAGTATAGAGGACGATGTAAGTAGGTATGTAAATAAGTATTGCCCTCGAATACTTACTTCGGATCCGAAGAATCAGTTCGGGGATATGTCACCCGCTGTTTGGAGCTAAGTGAGTGCGATTATTTTCAGTTGCAACTGATCAGGAAGGCATGAAAGTGCCTCTTTCTGGCAATGCTTTCGATCCCATCAGTGACTGTGTCCTGTCGCTGTTGATGATCCTTCTTTGAGCTAGACAAAATATGTAACTGCTTCCGGTGATCTCGTACCGTATAAGGCGCGACCAATGTAGAATGCCATACGAACCCCGGCTGTTGGAACGCGGACCGCGCCAGTACCAATCAGCCAACAGTGAGCGTTTCGGAACGTCTGTACTTATCAAGCTTCAAGACTATACTGGAATTGTGTTGCAGGGTCGAGGATGCCGTACCTCGAACACAATCAAATGGCACACAACCCTGGTCTCACGACATGCATATACTTATATATATACTGGACACCAACGTAACTCTCAGGTCCGTTATACACAACTGAGGGTGAGCTAACATACATTTATCGACACACATCAACTAACCATGCACTTAGACAAACGTACTTCCAGGTTCTTATTGAAATAGTTCCGTTATGCGTCACTGAAGACAAACGTACTTGGGTCTAGGTATCCGCCAAACCTTGTATATTGTCGGTCTGGAACTCCATCAAATTGGACTCTTTTTGGACAGGTATGCTCACTATGTGGCAGGGACGTTTCTTTGTCGGTCATGTGCAATTACAACAGTGAATCGATAAGCTCCGCTTCAGGCCTCATCCTTTACATCGACCCAGGATGCTGTATGGCGCCATTGAGTCGGCCGTTAGAGCTACGAGTATACCTCTTGTCATACTTGGAATCGTCTATGCTTGGAGCTTGACCACAAGGTTTGGCCGGCGACGATTTCCTCCAGGCCCGAAAGGATTACCACTCCTTGGAAATATTTTCCAAGTTCCCGGCGAAGTAAATATATCCTTCGTCTGTTGAATGTTGACGTTGATGTGCGTGGTCAATCTAGCACTTGGCAACGTACTTTCGGCGTCTGATTGAAGAGTATGGAAGCCTTGTGTCTTTGAACTTGGGTGGCTCCGTGAGATTTTGTGCTTTTTTATCGTTTCTCCTGATTTGACGTACATATACATCCATTCTCGTAGACCATCATCTTGGTTGGAAATATGAAGGTTGCCAAGGACTTGCTTGAGAAGCGCTCGGCGATGTACTCATCGCGCCCGGTGGTGCCTTACATCGTCAGTCTGTTGAAAGCTGATCAGTTCTATCATTAAAAACATCATTGTATTGATTCAGCGGAAGCATGTGGATCCTGAGAATGATTTCTGGGTGTTCAGCGAAGAGTGTCAATCTCACAGCCTCGGACGAAAACTGACAAACAAGGTGATGGCACTTGTGCGATCCGGGAAGACCGAGCCGCTGCAAGAGTATGAGGCATTTTTGAATATTCAACACCTACTTGATGATGGTGGTAAGGACTGGTCGCACCATATAAGACGGTAGGCTAGCTAAGTATATGATCGTACAAAAACAGCAATCTAATTGTGATTTCAGAACGGCGGCGAGTACCGTCTTAACAGCAACATTCGGCATGCACTGCCCAACAGGGCATGAACAAGAACTGAAGGCATTCCTTGACGTGAGCATAAATTCATTGCAGGTTGTGACGACATGCATATACCAAGACTGATTTAGGCTCTGGCCGAGTTAACCCACCTCGCCAGTCCGACTACCAGTATCACCAATGTTTTTCCATTTTTGGATTTGATCCCTGGGCCGATGCCGTGGCGAACCCGCGCAGAATCGTTCCGAAAGCGGAACGATGCGTTGTATGAAAAACTGGTCGATGATGCTGTTGTGGGTAAGGCATCTGGCATGTACACGTACGTATTTTACCGTAGGTATTAGGTATGGGACATGTGTAATAGCTACCTTGTAGCTGGGCTGCCTTCTTCGCAAAGGAGGATAAACCTGAAGGAGATCAAAGGCGCCTTGTGAGACAGTTTGCCTCGGTGAGTGTCATATCATGGTAGATATCTATATACCTACCCAGTCTCAGGCAGCAATCGAAACGGTAAGGACTTTGATTATACCTTGTCTTTATTTTGAATCCATTTCAGACTACGGTTTCTCTCCTCACCTTTGTTCTTGCCTGCATCCGATATCCCGCCTGGGTTTCAACAGCCCAAAAGGAAATTGACAATGTGGTAGGAAGTGGCCGATTGCCAACTTTGAAGGATCGTCCTTTTCTTCCCTATGTGGAGGCTGTGGTTCGTGGTATGCTTTTCGGTTGTCTCGGAAATTCACCTCAACTCATCACAACATCTCTTAGAGACTATCCGATGGCGTCCTGCAGGTATGTTCAGTCTTCCCATTTACTATATATGTTAAAAGTTTATGTGGAAATTTAGTTCGCTTTGGCATACCCCATCGGTCCATTGCTGACGATGTTTTTGAACATCAAGGTAAACAGTACTTCATTCCAAAGGACAGCATTATACTGGCTGTTACATGGTGAGTGAACACGCCTGGCTACAAGGTCAATCCTCGAACTGCTCTCGACAGGGCAATTGAGCATGACCAGTCGATCTTCGAAGATCATGACCGATTTATGCCTGATCGGTTCCTTGACTCAGAAGGAGAGCTTAAAGGAAATTACGAGACAAGTGCTTTTGGTTTCGGTCGAAGAGGTTCGTACTGCTTTGGTTCCGTCGTGATCAAGGTTCTCAAATTCTGGCTAAAAAGTATGCCCGGGAGTTCCATTCGCAGAGCGATCTCTGTGGATCGTCATAGCCACCATGCTCTGGACTTTTAATATTCGTGCATCCAATGAGGTTGACCCAAGGAATGGTCTGCCATTTCAATACGACGATAGTGATGCAGCCTTTAACGGAGACGTGCGTGGACCACGTGTTTTCATAAAATCTAGCTGATAATCTTACCTAGATCACAAATTCGCCGCTGGAATTTCCAGCTGTCTTTGAACCTCGCTCTGCGCAGCGGGTGGAGATTACCAGGCGGGAATGGACGGAGTGTGAGAAAGACCTTAACATACTAATGCCTGCCCCGAAGGATCACTGATTTTCTTGACATTACTCAAGCCGATCCAGGTCAAAGCTCACAATATTAGTAGTGCCAAATCATGCATGATAAGGTCAATAAGTAACTTAGCTATCTGAACGTTTGTACGATCACGTGATGACGTAGGGCGTCACCGACTTGACTAAGATTGCAGTACGCGATTGATCACGTTGCACAGAGGTGCCACCTGTTGCGTCCTTCGACCTCAGAAGACTTGGTGTCTCCGTTTAGCTGATATTCTATCTCACCGCTCACTCAGAGTTTCAACAGCTGCGCAGGATGTTTGAGTCGGTCTGTGGGCTCTGCTTGGTATACCACTGCTCAAATCTATCACCAACACGGATTCCCGGTGGGGGAGGGGGGTTACGATCACTTGTTGCGATCAAGGAGATTCATCGTCCGAGGCATTTTCCCGTACCATATTGCCGGTCCTCCACCTTCACGTTCAACCACACTACGCTCTTATTGACCTGTATCAGAAGATCATGAAACACAAGATTTTCATCCATGATATCGACGAAGACAAAGGATATAAACTATACTTTAATGTGGAAAACAGGGGGCGTGTGAATTGCTTTGTCAGGTTTTGGCGACAATGGACGTTTTCACTTGGCTCATCTACTTTGTACAATTTATTCATCTTTCCTCGGCTTCCTGCCATTTATATGAGCTTCGGACTTCCGAAAAAAACCTCGAGAAACTCTTCCTCGCTCTTGATGATAACCCGTCTGGATGGATGCTCAGTCCCTCTTTGATCCATCATCCAGCGCCCACAAAAGTGACAGCGGACGCCAGATTCTTCCAAAGTATGGATATTCTCGGACTGAAATCGATTAGTTGGATCACATATGGTTTGTAGACGCGACGACGGAGATACGATCTTCTGAGTTTGGAGCGCGTTTAACTTGAGGATGATTAAACAGATTACGACAAAATGCTCTGTATATCCCGATTCGTTCGTGCCTGTGGAGAATACGCAACCCTGATGATGCTGAGTATCGATCTGCGAACTTTGTTATCTCAGGACATTTGGCTCCGAAATTCTACTGGGAAATCCTCAACTAGCCTACATCTAGATTTTACGCATACACTTTTTTTCTCGCTCCCCACACACGACGAGGTTTTCCCTGACGGTACCTTGGAGAGTACACAAATATGCAATGCTGGCCACGTTGTGTCCTCTGCACCCACAAAAGTAGTCATGTTCTCTTAGACATCCTTTGTTCTTCAGATGTAGAACTAACACGTGGAATTTAAATCTGATCATAATCGATGTTGAGGTCAGCTCTCGGACTTGTACCTTCAACACATTTCCTACATCGTTCTTCGATTATGGGACCTCGAGAAAAACAACGAGAAACCTCACCGTCTACACCTTTGACTTCCTATGACTTCTGCAGTTTTTGTCCTTGCCAGCGGTGTAAGAGGATCCAATCCGATGGTAGATGTAGCAACTGTAACTGCGGAAACTGTGCCAACGTTCCTTCTTCCCCTGAATATCTCCCTTCCGACGAGACCTCCGACGAGATATCCTACAGCGACTCGGAGAAAGTATCGAAGAGAAGTGTTCCAGCGAAATCATTTGTTACACCGCAGAAACGAATCACGTCGAAATCAATTTCGACCCGACAGAAGGAAGCTGTTCGAGACGCCGCTCGTGGAGCGGCACCAGAAGTGAAGATTTCTGAAGTAAAATCTCTTGGGTTCTGCCTGGTGTCCCTTATGGCTGACTATTCCACCTGTCTACAAACTTGCCACATCATCCCTCGAAATCTCTCAAGGAAAGACGGTGTGGTGATTACTATTTATGTTCTGACAGTTACTGTCGCTTATTTCGAGATCGTTAGATGACTGCGTTAGAGTACTCTTGGGGTTTGAAATACTGCGGATTGAACCTCAATACTCGATATAACATGATCAATCGTATGTACCTTGAAATTTAAATTTGGACCTCATCCATTGTCTGAAATTTGCTACCAGTCGAGGCATCTCTTCATCTTTCATTTGATAGAGGCCACTGGGCGCTGTTACCTCTGGACACTGTATATATCGAAAAGCTCAGGGACGGAGGATTCACTTTTCAGAATTCTATCGAAGTACGTGACTTGTCATTCTTCTGAGAATACAAAGTAAGCTGAAGTCAAGGAAATATACGGAGGAGAGCAAAGCTTCAGATATGCATTTCTTCCGTTTCCTACAATGAAAAGGCCTATTTTGCGATTGGGAAATAATGATTTAACGCAGGGCGTATCTGTCACCAATCCAGTGAACGTCCATTATTCCCCTTATGACCAATTGCCCATCTTGACCTCGCATGTCAAGCCACATTTCGTCATCTGGAATTTGGGAGCGAAAATGCAAGAGAGTCAACTTGATTTGGAGATGCTTCCAGAAGCTCTTAAATATCACACGAGGACGATGCTGGCTATTATCGTAGGTATTTACGATGATTGGATGAAAGTCAAAGTCCCTTCCAACTTTAGAGGCTGGAAGGATATTGCCACTAATAGTGATAGCGAGGATAACGGAGAAGGAAACATCGGCAATGTTGATGAACAAGGATCGAGAGACAATACCCTTGATGAGACGAGTCGCAATGAAGGACGCAAAGTAGTAAGTCAACATGGCGCCAAGGGAAGCAGCAGGGGGAGATACCAAACTCGTTCGGTTACGATCAAGTTTGCGGCGTTGAACATCGTGAATCACGAGCAGTAAAGTTCGGCAACCATGAAGGAACGTTCGCGAGTGGTTTCTCAGTAGCAAGAGGGCAGTACATATTAATAGCAAAGATACTTTTTTTTTACCAGAGTTGTCTTGTGGTTTCCTCAGCGATGCTTAAGAAAAGGGATCACGTGATCACATGTGTTCGAAATTAGGCACTTTGAATGACTTTGTCTGTACACCCCCTGGCGAACAATATGCGGACAGAATGTATTGTATCACTTGAGACGGACTCAGTCGAGGCATGCAGCTTGTTACGTCCATGGACATTGGAGGAAGACACGGTGAGTGCAGAGAAACGGTTTTACCTGATTTCTTACTATGACCTTTCCCTAGCTAATGAGGCTTGAGTATATGTGGGGCTTCAAGTACAGAACTCTGAAGTCAAGCCTGGATACTAGTACAATAAATCGTGAGTGTATGCCGCCTCAGATCGGCATTTTGGTTGGTTTTTGATACTTCTCAGTATCGCCGGAACTTCGTCGTATGTTCAAGTCGGATCTCTGGGCTCTGCTTCCGTTGGATGTACCGTTGCTTGAGACGATTATCAATACGGATTTTACAGTTGATAAACCAATCGAGGTGCGTGTCTTAAAATCAAAATGACACAACCTATAATGGCTACTCCAGACCGTGTATGAAGGCGCGAAAGTTTTTGACTATGTTTTTGTACCTCTACCTGGCATGAGTGCTACTATACCACGTTTCGTATCACCAGATGCCCCGCCTCAAGAGCACACCTTTCCTTACACCACATTACCCGTTCTACATCTCCAGGTTCAACCACACTATGTTGTTTTCGACTTGTACAGGAAAGTCTTGAAGCACGAGCTCGTAGTGATTGACATACGAGAAGAACCAGGATACAAACCATACTTTCTCAAATACCCATCGGTCACTGCCACTTGCCGGAACCTATATAGGTGGTGGATGAAGGCTGCGGCTATTCCTCCAAGTTTCATCGATGACTTAGGCGATCATGCTGAGGGATTTCACGGACGAGTCACACTACGCAAAAGGTATCCGGATACTTTTGTTGACAAGGTTGCACTACGGCCCATAGACTCCGTCACTCACGTTCCTGACGGCGAAGGTGGAGAAGACAGCGATGATGACGATGCAGATGAATTCGTCGTGGATGAAACTGAATCTGCGTTTCAAGCTCGAATGACTCAATGGGTTGCTGATCTACAACCCGGCCTGCCAGAGCCCTTAACTTTGGATGCGATAGGCCTGATCCAAACAGAGGCGACAGAGGATGGCTCCGATGGATCACCGACAATGGTCGGCTCCATTTTGTTACCTGTTAACAATAAGCCGGATTGTATCGATGAAGGCCAAACTCACGACCTGGACTTACCTTGTCGGACAAAGTCGACTTCACACATGTCACTTGGCTTATCTGCTTTGATTGTATGACTTGCTTATTCACCTTACCGGTGTTGTTATTGCTTATTGCTATCGCCGTTTCTGCATATGCTACGTCATTGTATCCATATACCATACCATCTCGCCTACCTCCCACTTGCATATTCTCTAAATGCAAGCCACACCAATTTGCATCCTACAACATAGTAGCATGAGCATACCAGTGCTGAGATAGCGAAAAAAGTGACATTTACAAAAGATACTAAGATAGTGATGTTAAGTACTACATTGTGTGTATTTCACGCCATGCGGGTACAAATTTTTCACGCGCCCAAATTTATCAAGGGTTTGACAACGTTGACTTGACAATATAACTAAGCATTTTGTCTCCAGCTCAGTACATTTCTCTTTGTATCTGCTTTGGCTCTGTCTGTGCAGATGTACCAGCTGGACAGGATGCTTAAACAATGCGTCTTGATGCTCAACTCGGACTGCGCAAATCCCTGCAGCCTTCTGCTGTGACATCAGCTGATGCCATGTCAAGGAAGGTGTAAGCATCTGAGGGAATGTTAGTATCTATGAGGATAGAGCAAGGACGACTGCTACTGTTGAGGCAATATGTCGAAGGGTAGTAACTACCCAGTGTGAGGAGGCACGGGTCTTACTCAGTTTGTTGAGTTATGGCTCTTTGAGGGCCAATACATCCCACTCATCTGTTCTGTATTATAATGCTGATCTGTATATATATTCATAGTATCAATTGTCAGGAACGAGGGATCGCGGTACGCGTTCAGGCACGTGATGAGCGCC
>JAGGAP010000054.1:0-126724 GCA_017657235.1 Termitomyces sp. T73sscA | reverse complement strand
ACGCCCAGACGCTATTTTTGGAAGATCGATCCCGAGATTCGGAACCCGTGATGGAATAGCCCAGTGTGCTACCCAGTAACAGACATGCCGCACCATTTCGGCTAGGCACCCAATCAAACCCGGCAACATCGGCATTGCCTCACCAGACCATCCGATGGACCACACAGTGTGTTGGCAGCCTGATCGAACTATTGACTCCTATCTTCGCGCCTACCCGTGCCACGACCCGCTTGGTCAGCGAAGACCTAGGCCCTCTCCCAAATCCGTCGCACCGGGGAAACTTTCTCTTTTTCTGATCTGTCACGAGCGTGGTGGTCACCGTGCCTCATCGAACCACGTGCTGATTGGTTGGTCCCAGTCAGCCTGCGCAACAAAGCCTCCCTAGTCAACACGTGTGGGCGGTGGCTTTCCGGCGGCGTTGAAATTAACCCACGTGGTGTCTAAGGTGTTTTCCACACAGGCGCACTCAGCCAGAGTCGAAACCCCGACCTTGCACTCACAGATCATATGACCCGCTTTGGGACGCGATGGTGCCAGCTGAGCCACCGCGCCCCCTGTGGTGCCCAGCCTATCTTCCCCCAGGATGCAGGGCTATCAGCTCCCGTTGGGTCTTCAAGGTGAAGCACCTGCCAGATGGCGCAGTGGACTGCTTCAAGGCACAAGTCATGGCACAAGTGTTCAGCCAACACCCAGGGGTGGACTTTGATGAAACCTTCACTCCAACAGCATGCTGGGCGGCTGTGCACACGGTCCTCACCCTTGCAGCCATAGAAGACATGCACCTTGAGTTGGTCGACATTTCCTCTGCTTTTCTGCATGGCATCATTGATGCAGAACTCTATATGAAGTTTCCAGAAGGTTTTCCTGAGGAGGTTCCCCCTGATGTCAGTCATAAGCCTGGCAATGGTGACGCTTGTACCAAGCTTGAGAAGGGTATATACAGCCTCAAGCAGGGAGCCAACCTCTGGAACAAGAAGCTTCATAAGGTTCTTGTGAGTCTTAGCTTCATGTGAATCACGTCTGACCTCTGTGTGTATGTGTACCTCCACAATTGCATCTGAATCATCATTCATGTTGACAACATGACCGTTGCTTTGAAGTCCCGCTCCATGATCACCAAGGTCATCTCGGAGTTGCATGGCTACTTCAAGTTGCGTCACCTCGGCCCCACTACAGGCCTCCTAGGCATTGTGGTCACCCGTAATCACCCTAACCGCAAACTTTGGATTGACCAGAGGGCCTATGCAATTGATGTCCTTTCCTGGTTCAACATGCTCAACTTGAAAGCTGTAGGCATGCCCCTCAAACCCAGTGTCCGTCTCTCCAAATCTGATTTCCTGAGCACCCCAAATGAAGAGGACAAAATGTGTGATGTCCCATACATCCAGGCCACTGGAGCGCTCCTCTACCTAGCCATGTGCACCCGCCCCAACATAGCCTACGCTGTTGGCATCCTGTGCAGATTCAACGCCTGCCCTGGGCCCAAGCACTAAAAAGCCGTGAAGCACCTCCTTTGCTATGTTCGTGGGACCCTTGACTACAAAATCAAGTACTCTACCTCTGCCGTTTCCGCTGCCCCCTCCCTGTTCATTGCGTATACTGACACAGATCATGGGGGCAACCCTGACAATGGATGGTCCACGACTAGGTCCATGCTAATGGTAGGTGGAGGCGCGGTCAGTTGGATGTTGAAGCTCCAGTTGATTGTTGCGCTTTCCACAACTGAGGCCAAATTTGTTGCCGCCAGTGAGACAGGTCGCAAGGTATGCTGGCTCCGCAACTTCCTCACTGACATAGGGGCACTGCAATCCATGCCACTTACTCTCAACATCAATAATTCATCTGCGCTTTCGGTTTCAAAGCAGCCTGAACACATGGGTCACCTCAAGCACATCAACAGGCACTGGTTCTAGCTACGCCAGGCTGTATATGACGGAAAAATCAAGCCAAACTATATTCCCACTGCATACATGGTCGCTAACCTACTAACTAAGACCTCCTCTCGTGAGGTTGTCGACAGACACAGACGGGGAACGAGAATTGTTGGGGAATTCTCAAGGACCGATCTTCAGTGATGTTGTGGATACTACACCAGATGGGAGTGTTACAGCTACATTTGATGAAGTACCACATGCAATTGGCCCTCACATGACCGAGTAGATTATTTTCCTCCCCTAGAGTTCTGTGGCTTCATACTGAACCCACAGACCTCCAGATCCCATCATAAGTCAGACTAGTTCTCTTCCGGTCTTTGTTTGTCGCACCTGCATGTATCTTGCTGCAACAATAAAAGCCCTCATGGTGGGCTCCAGATGATGCAAAAGTGTAGTTTAACTATCTGTATTACCAGATAAAACTGAATATAATTGAGTTTGTCTGTAATATACCAAGACTATGCTTTGTGAGTTGCTAAGGCTTAGTTGACACAACAATGTGCACTTTCATAACACAAGTCATATAATATTATTGAGTTTAATTTAAATGACTTAGAGTCACTCAAATTGGGTGCCAAATGGTATATTAAACCAATACCCAAAGACTAGTACTGCTCTCTTAGCCTAAAATATCCTCTCCCTGGGGATTCCAAGCCATGGACATATGTTGCTTGCCTGAGTTCCCCCAATTCCTCCTCCCTTTATACTTCTTCTTGCATGCATGGACCAATTGCACATGATTGTCTGGCTATGTCATACCCGACGCACTTATTGTGCGCTTGGCATGGTCTTGATGCATCCTGCCCAATGGTTTAGCCACATTTTCTGGCTAATTGTTTTCCCTTGTGATTCCAGGCCTCCCATCTCTCCCTTTTGCCTTCTTTGCATGCCCAGGTGGCTTACACAGGTGCTCATGGGTTTTGTGGTGTGTGGGCTGCTTTTGTGGGTCAAGGAAGACATGTTGTTGCAGTGGTAAAGAGCAGGAAACAACCAATTGTTGAAGGTTTGATGTGTTGATCATGGATCATTGATCTGTGATTGTCATCTTGGCTCTGCACAGCCACAATCACCCATCAGGTTAGCTAAAGGCCCCTGATGATGTTTGTGCTGCTTTTTGATCCCTTGACATGGCTGCTTAACAGTTGTCGTACTAGTGCGCTGGGTGTTCTGTGAGCTTGCTCTTTTCTGAGGTATGTCCTTTTTGTCTACAGGTTTTGACTCTGCTTACAGTTTTCAGCGTTTTATGGTATATTGGACTTGTAACTGCCTCCATCAGTCTCAGGTTTGAGACCGGTGTAACACCATCTGTCTCAGGGAAATACCATCAGATATATATTGCCAAGGAGGAGGTTCAGTTGAATATCAGCAAAAACTAAAACAAATAATGTTTCTGAGCTGTCTGTTAGTCCAATTGAGGCTTTTATCATTCCAATAACTGCCAGTCTTGATATATCAAAGATGGTAGAAGCTGTGAGTGTGGGAAGCTGCCCAATGACTTGTTGGAAGAGGCAGGCAGCAAGGCAGAATGTGTCAAGAGACTTCCTCCAGTTCCTTTACTGTAGTAGTTGGGAAGAAAATAAAGGCTGGAAAATTATACCAAGTTCCAGTAGTGGCAAAGATCTGTAAAATGACCTATATAAGCTAAACTAAGTGGGGGCTCATGACTATGCAAGTAGTGCAAGTAGATATTGTAAAAGATAGTGAACAATTATAATACACACCTAAGTAAGTATGCTCCACATGTCTGCACATCTTTACTGATCAGTAAATATATATTTTGATTTCAATGAAAAGGTTGACATCAACAATTCTGAGTATGCACAATGGTGGAATACATACTCTGCCATCACTCCTCAGATCAGCTTTGACATCTGTAAAGAGATGACAATTGAAGCTGCAGGATACAATCTATATGTACTACTCTCCACATGCAATTCTGTGAACTTAAGGCCTCAGGCCCCAAGATGCCAATGCCCCCCATCACAAAATGCAATCAAAGTATTGCGCGTTGACTTAGAATATCACATACCTTGTGCTTACTTGCATCTAGCATCATGATGAATGTCACCTGAGATAGTTGCTATCGCGTCCTCTTAGAACCATGTCTAAGATCTGAGAAGGAAAGCAACAAATCTTTATTTGGTCTCTGAAGCGACCACGTGCCACTGGTACGCCATGGACGGTAACTCTACTTGTAATCACTGACTTGAGAGGTGACCGGTGAGCGCTAGGAGCGCCGGTTTCGAGACTGGGCCCAGGTAAGATAATAATAAATTCGGAGATACCCTCAAAGAAAGCTGCCGTTTCAAGGTTCTCGCCCGATGATAAGCTGTTTGGGTGGTGGATGCATCGATTCACAAGCCTAGTTCTCCAGAATCATGACTGGGCAAGGTCGATCCTCAGGCCTCAGGCCTCATACTTATGATTTGCCTGATTCACTCGTTAGATATGGCACACGTACAACTGTGTACATCCTTCAGAATCCAACTTAATGATCTTTCTCACCGATGTCATACCAATATGATAGCTTATGACCATCTTGAGTTTCATATCGAAATCTGCTGATACTTTGATGTGTTACGAATCGTGAGTCCTTCTGATATATTCACTTGCCGTTTTGACTCCGCATTGGCCTCTCATCGCTGAAGGCGCCTCCCAGCAAGGTCTCTCTGCTTTGCCTCTTGGTGGCGCATCTGACGGTCTTCGGGCCGCTGGATAACTTCAAGAGACGTGCGCCCTTCAAGATGCTTCCCTTCGGCCTCAGAGTCACTTGGTTTCTGTTATCTCTTACTGGTGAGAATGCTTTTGAATGCATATTTCTTGCGTCTTATGCGCGTTGCCCAACACCGTAGGTACAATAAACTGCTGGGCTGTGTTTATCTCTTTCTGTCGAGTTGCGGGGCGATATTGGCCATTGATTTATTGCTTTGGTTGTACCGTGACACATGGGATCTTTTGGATGGGTAAGTGCCCCATTCTTACTTGAGAAATAGCCCTCATTTTTATGTTAGGTATGATCTCCAGGATGGAAGCTTCCAAAATGTCTCATAGGTTATGTATAGGTACGCCTCGATCTAAACCTTGATCACAATAAGTCATTGAAGTTTTTTGCCCTCTGGCCTTCTTCAGCTCAGCTCATTATGATAACTCTTGGTGTTTATATCATGACTGGCGTAACAGCCGTCTTCGCTGTGGCCACGACTCAT
The DNA here is from genome assembly GCA_017657235.1 of Termitomyces sp. T73sscA. Lineage (NCBI taxonomy): Eukaryota > Fungi > Basidiomycota > Agaricomycetes > Agaricales > Lyophyllaceae > Termitomyces > Termitomyces sp. T73sscA. The sequence continues at coordinate 121,584 of JAGGAP010000054.1, read as the reverse complement.
GCCTCTTATAAACCCAAGATTTGGAAAGAGGGGCAGAAAGGGTGCGAGACGTTATTGACTACTGCCCATTGTCATCTCACGAATTTGGCAGTATCCTGTCTTGGTCTCCTCTATATGTTTTTCTATCCTATGTTTTTCCCATCGTGGGCTCGGGAGTGCAATTGGCGATCATGGCTCGATTTGATGGCCCACCAGATGAGGGCGATAATCTCTTTTGTGACTACAATAATCCAACCTGGTGGGCTTTGGGGTTCTCTTGCTATGAGCTCGGCTTCTGAGTTTACCGCTCAATTAGGGTCCGATTTACCGCTTATGCTGGTACACCGTGGGCACTCACTATTCCTTGTCTCTACTTTTCAATCACCACCTTGGTACGGATCCACAAAACCAACAAACACCTCGAGCGTTCTCGTGATCCGGATGTAGACACCGAAAACTGGACTGGACTGCCACGGCGGCCAGAGCACATACACATGACCCGTGTATCCTCGGCGTCCTCCCGGCATTCTGACCGCCAAACAGGCTCGAGTTCCACTTTAGCCGGGAGTCGAGGGTTACACGGGCATCCCATACCTACGACGGTAACCTTTAACACCTCGACCTCTTCGATTTCTATAGAATCTGGTTCTCATCATTCTTCTGTCTACCCCACGTTTGCCAGCATGCCTCGTACAGACACAATGCCCATTCGTCCTCAGAGGAATTCAGTTTCATCAACGATATTGACGGATCCGAAAGAAGTCTCAAGGGATATTTTAGGACCTTCAGATCATTCCACATTGGACGGCGATAAGGCGGACTCAGGTAATCGAGATGGTTTTGGCGACAAAGTAGAGAGAAGGGAGGAAGATCCTATTGAAGATAGTTGTTCCAGTGTATTGCCGCCACCAACACGACGCTCCAGTAAGCATCTTTCTCCAATGTTCAAATCGTCTTTGACTGACATAAAAATTCCAGCCCTTACGCGGAATCCCCGGAAAATTCTTCCGGTACTCCCTCCAGAAATCTATTGGTTGATATACTTCCAAATGTAAGCCTACTGTGCCAAATATTCTGATGTGGATGCCTGATTATGCGAATGCAGTGCCTTTACCGGCATACAGGCCTTATGTTCAATATCTTCGATCATTGATATTGCACGAGGTGGTACTCCTGCACCGTTCGGCACTCAACATGTTGCTCTTCTCATGTGGGCTTGGGTACCGACCATCTTTTTCGGTAGGAATAACTGCTACCAATATGGACGGAGCGACTGATCATGTCTTTTACGCAGTTCGTTGGCGGGATATCCTGAAACGATACTCACGACGGCTTTCAAGGCCTGTAATTAGTTAACAATCTACAATGTAATTTTAGTAGTCTTGTATGCTTGTCATCTTCTCATTTTGTCAAAGTGCTGCTGAGCTTGCATGTCTACCTTCAGCGTTCAATCACAGCCAACGAAATGTACGCGCGACTGATGCATGACGCCCGTGAGACCAGACAAAGTAACAAAAGGAGAAAAGTATTGTGTCTACGTAACATTTATACATCCATCTTGTCCTCTTTCTCCCATCCAGGGTTCTTTTGTAGTATGACAAAGCCCTCCAGAACATGCGCAAAGGGAATATACTCCTCCGTCGCAAGTTCTGACCGCTCCGTCGTACCCACACGCACAGGCGTTTGATGCGTTTGGAACCCTGAAATAGTTCTAGGTTTCCCAGCCTGGCCAACGACATCGACCGCCTAGGATTCGATCACTTAGCATTGACTATTGCTGATGAAAAAAGCAGATAATACATACCTGACCGACTCGCACTGTGACAGGGAAACTGTTGAGCTCCTCGTCGAGAGTAATGAGGAACCGAGGGAACATCGCAGTGACGAGGAAATATAACATCCAGTGGTACTTATCCAAGACAACTAGAGATTTCGAGTCAGCGCACTGCAATGTCTATGCGACGTGTCGGCAAACGTACACCCTTTTGCGTCTGTAAACGCTGTTATGGTCGCCAGCAGACCGGCCACAGCAGGTCGGCTCATGATACTGCGATCACAGAAGAAGGGGTTGAGGCCGATAGTGCCTTTACCCATATGTACCAGACCCTGCGCAATCCGCACCATGAACAAGCAGTCCGGCTCCTTGTAGTAGTAGCCCGCGAGCTGGCGGAGCATCTGGGCGAGACGTGCGTTGTTGGTACCTGCGCCGACCAGACCCATGGCGAAGATGGCGTTCAGCGCGACCGCGAGGTCGTTATCGTGGCTGTACTTTGATAGAGTATCTAGTATGGGGAGTTGGGGATTTGAGGTGCTGACGAGACCTATGGCGAGGGGTACACATTTCCGAATGATGGGTTCTCCATAGTGCATCTACGACGATATCCAACGTCCGATGTCAAGTTGAGAAAAGATGAGAAGTAGATGAAACTTACAAGATGGTTGAACTGTCGTAGTGACATTTCAGCACCGATATCTTCGCCCATAGCGATCAATGCAACAGCGAGAACGGCAAACGATTGGAAAGTATCATCGCGCTTTTCTTTCGGCTGCTCTTTCGCTTTCTCGTTCTTGTTCTCCTCGTCTTTCTTCTTGTCTTTGCTGGAAACTATGTGCTCATCACAGTGATGAAGCATCGCCTGAATCTTAAGTACGTTTCCAGTTCCGGCAAAGGCGCAAGCCTCAACTATGATTTGTGCTGTCTTGGAAATGGGGTGTTCGATCACCTTCAACGTTTCAATCGTGGCATCCGACGCATCCTGGAGGCCTATTCACAACACGTCAATCTCAGGATACCTTTCCATGTGGGTCCTGACATACCAAGATACAACAGCCCAAGACCAAGAACCATAAATCGAGCCCACTTCTCATCCAATGATTTATCCTCCCGATCCGCCTTCTCCATCAGCGTCTGCAAAATCGTACCCGTGACTTCCCCATTCTCACTCCCAACGAAGATGAAACCAAGCGCCAGCGCAGCCAAGCTCGCAATCTCCATCGACACCGAGTCGTCTGCCACATGCGGAAGGAGGAACGGAAGGAGGTCTTCGCGGTGGGACCCGGCGTAAGCAAGACCGAGACCCATGAGTGCGCTCGTTTTGAGAGGAACGGATTTGTTTTCGGTGAATTCGCCTAGGAGGGCGAGGGCCGCGTCTGCTTCAGTGCGCACACCAGAGTTGAGGATCCCAGTGGCGAAGAGGGCACCGGCTTTGATGTGTTCTTCGGCTGAGTATGTGTATTTGTCGACATGGCTGAGACCAACGTCTGTGTCCCAGAGCAGACTTAGGCCTAGAGATGCAGCGGCGCTCATCATGCCTATGACGTGGTAGTATAAGTAGGATAGTTCTTGAAATAGAAAGAACTTACCGTGATCCTTGTTCTTGTAAATCCAGCTGTTACCTTCGTCTGCTTCGACCATGAGCTTGTCATTGCCAAATCCGGCGTTGACGAAGGCATTGACAAAAGTACCGGCCAAGTTTCCACGCGCAGAGTCTACATTCGATGTTGCCCCAGGTCCTGTCAATCATGAATAATAATAGAGACCAAGTAAAAAGACAGTACATACTAGTGTTCTCTAGGTGAGATTTATAGACGTCCTCCAAGCTCTTCGCCTCTAAGACTCCCAGCTCCTTTCCGAATTCTCGGAAATGTGTGCTAAGTCTGCTGTTGCTCAAGCATTCCAGAAGATCTTCCGGTATTTCTTCCTGGAATTCGACATCTGCATCACCGTCAGCGTCTTCTGATGGTGGATGTAGCCATTCAAGGGGGATTTGAGCGCGTGCGAGGAGGAAAGCGAGTTGTCGTTTCATGAGACTGCATGAGAGATGAGACGGGAAGACAGGAAGAGTAAATACATGACATACGGGTTACCGGGGGTATTGAAGTCTTCACGGATCAAATCTGGGTTACCGAGACGAATGGCAAGTGCAAGAGCTTCAGGGAATTTCTGGTGCTGTACATAGATTGTGTGTGCCGTTTGAAGGAAAGATACATCGTCTGGAGGGGGAAGAAGGTTGACCATCCTGGGAAACCTGCCTTGAACAAAAGACTTCAATATCTCATTTATCAACGTACCTGATCATATATTGGCAAACCCGACCGTAAGTATTCTCATCGACGAGCGGAACGATATCTTTAATAATCTCCAGTTCTTCTAGAAGATCAACCGCGTCTGGTTCGGCATTGTGGCCGAGGAAGAAGATAGCACATTGTCTCGCGAGAGAACGAAGGTCCTCAACAGTTCCAGGAAGCTTGGGTGTGTCAGCTTTGTCTTCCTGTCCTTCCTGTTCTCGTATGGTATACTCGTCGCCGAGTTCTGCTGCGAGATGGCGCACGTACTCGTGTCCCCATGTGCCTGGATCAGCGAGGGGTGAGTCTGCTGGTCGAAGAGAGGCGGAAAGGAGACGGTATTTGAGAGTCCCGCGGGGTTGAGTGTCAGAATAAGTCATTGCCAGAACGGAAAGGATGTCGCCAAAAAGACTCTTGAATTCGGTGAGGAGAGAATCATGTGGAGAGGAAGTTTGAAGGGAATACCTTGTCCTCTGATATTGGCCATGTTTCGTACAGAGCCTGGAGGTCGGGATAATGAGGGCGCAGGAATTTCAGGGGTTTGGGCACGGAAGTCATTGACGATGTTGATGTTCTTATTAGTGTACGTAGCGTCTCCAAAGCAGGCCTGTATAGCTCTGTATTTGATTCCTTACGGCGCAAGAAGTCAATTCGGGAACCTTATTGAATAATCGAGAGAACATACTTTGAGGCGTTCGACTAGCATCTCGAGTTCACCCTTGAGCTGCTGGTCTTCCTCTGACTTGTATCAAAGAAATTGAATTACAAAGTAATATAGGCAAAAGTCAGAAAGTGCTTACCAGCTCTTCGCCCTCCTTGCCTCCCTCCTTGCCTCCCTCCTTCGATTTGCCATCCTTGAGTAACTTGGATGAGCCCTCCGCCTTGTCCTTCTCGCCGTCCTCTGGTTTCTCCTTCTTCTGGGGGTCCTCCGATCTTACAGAGATCGCAAACTCCTGGGCTTTCGTCATGGGCAGTAGCAATGAAGAGAAGAGACTCAAAATGCAACGCGACGCGCGTTCAGGGTTCCCACGGTACTAATTTGGGAATGGCCAGGCTTGGAAAGGCTCTGGATACTACTCGGCTCGCAGGCTGCTTGCCTTGCTGCTGTGTCCCTGTGCGCTGGGTTGCACGTCCTGGAGCAAGCGTGCTCGCGGAAGGGCCTTTGATTCCTTCAAATGGGCGAGGGAATCCAGATCACGATTCCTGGTGTGTATTTCAATTCCGATTCATTCTTTTGTGCCTCGTGCTCACCGCCAGCAGATTTTGACGAAGACGAGTATGGCTCGACCTCGACGACGCCGTTTGGGCGCTCGGCGGCATCTGCGTTTGGCTTCAGCTTTGGTGGCTCTGGTCAGGACTCGCCAACCCTAGTGACTCCTGTTGCAGACCGGCATGAACGCTTCTTCACGTCCCATTCGCGGATGGATTCCGTGACATCTGACGACTCGATGCATTCAGTAACGACGCGCATGAGCAAGCCATTTCACTCTTCGTCGTCTTCCATTGCCACCAGTGCAACCGCGTTCTCGAAGAAACCTTCCTTCGCGTCCATCCGTAATGCGTTCAAAAGTGGGAAGAATAATCACAATGAAACTCCTCCTCTACCATCTATTGATCAATATGGAGATCTGGTGCTCAAGAACCCGTTCAATCGTTCAACGTCTTCGCTCAATCAGACTTCAAAAAATGCAATCAGCGCTGCGAGTCCTCCATTCAGACCATCTACACCGAGCTCGAGAGCACAAAGAACTAAGCAGCATGGCAAGTCACAGCACTCTCAGACAGGCTCAATCTTCTATACATCGGACGGGGGTAGTGATTACGGCCACGGATACTCTTCTTCACCCCCACCTGTCCCTCGAATGCCAAATGCATTTGGTCAGAACCCACGAAGTGAAACACCACCCACCGACTACGAGGAAGACAAGATTGTTGTAGACCCTAAAACTCCATCCGACTATGCCCTCCACGCTGTATTCATGCGATTCGCTCGAATCGCAGACAGCAAAATTGAAATCTTTCTCCAGCAGCAACTTGTGCGTCTATTTTATCCTAATATCCACTCTTTCTCCTGCTCAAAAATGACAGCATCAAGAGTCAATACTTCTTCACAACCTCATAGGCCCAGGTATGGACCCCGAATTCGACGAAACCCTCAATTCCCTCGCGAAGATAGCACAACGGCACACAAAACCCGTAGTGGACTCCATCATGCGCTGGAGGCGCCAACAAGAGGAGAAAAGCTCAGAGATGATTAGATTTCATGCGTCCGACTCACCCCCGACAATTCGCATGGCCCGCTACAACGAGCTCCCGGGCCTACTGTCCGAGCGGAAATCTCTAATTGCTATCTACGTCATGTGCAGAGCCCTTATTGCGGTTATGCAGACTATTTCGAAGGACGGGCTTGGAGAGGTTGTGGGGTATAGGCTTGAAGAGACGACGTTTGAACAGTTTAGGAAACCAGACTTGAAGCTTTTGTCGCAGTCCGCAAATCATCGCATGAACTCTGACTTGTACGCTACGCTTCTTGGACATATTGCGAATGTTAGGTAGGTGTTCCGTTGTGAACTTAGGGCGTGTTCTCAGTGTATACAGGTTTACGAGCGTCACTGATCGTTTTTTGGCGGAGCTGGGACCTGTCGCTCACGGCCAAGTGCTTAAGGACCTTGATATGAGATATGACAAGTTGATCAGAGGTCTGAAGCATATTCAGATCAAGGTGCATACTCATCTTCTCCGCCTTTTGTTAGTGATATCAATGATGAAATAGGTGTGGCCTCCCGAGTCTTTTGAAGAGGGTGCAGAATTTATGGAGACGTTGTCCAAGTCATTTGGGAATGCCCACGGATTGCGACTGAAAACAACGTTTGCCGAGACGTTAACTCACATTTTGCACCCTATTGGAAAGGCGCGTGATGTTTCAACACCTCGTTTTTGCCTTCGGCTAAACCTGTATTGCAGACTGCTCAAGCTGAGACGAACAATCCTCAATGGGCAAAGGCGATTGAGATTATCTACCCAAAAGCTCGGGAGATGATGTCTAAACCACGTTATTGGCCAGTTGCATTCCCTTTGGCTATCACGAGCTTGTGTGTAGCTCCTCAGGCTTACTTCCTTAAACATTGGGTACTATGCTTCGAAGCTGCATGTTCGAAACTCAAGGTACACTCACATAGTCTATTCTAGAACAACAGTCTGATTCTTCGGAATACATAGGAAAAACCATGGAGGACGGCAATTATGAACGGAGTTATGCGGCTAATATGGACTTACTTATATCGATGTCAGGAGTCTGCGTCTGCGACGACTACGAGACTTGATTCTTTGCTCAGGCACTTCTTCCCTACCCATCGTCTCACCATCTTCCCCAGCGACGAACGCTTCGAACCCTTCATATACATCGTGCACTTTATCCTTTCTCGTCACTTCGACTTTGGGAGAGAGCTCTGTTTGGAACTTCTTCATGAATCGTCAATCTCGTCTCTACAGCAGCAAAATGGCAATGTAGGGAGCGTTCTTGCATTCGAACGAATATCTATTGCCGTTCAAGCAATCCTTCTTTCTCTGCATGTTATGGAGAAGGAATCGGGGACCCCCGCGTGGCCAAGCAGTGCCGACTTTTCTACCGTTCCTCCAGAGAGTGACTATCCAACGTCTTCAGAAGTCCTTTCCCTCTCACTATTATCAAAATCGTGCATGAAAGAGTTTTTCGACCGCTGTGGAACGACCCTCGCCGCCATCGTAATATACTGCTTCAAAAACGTGGGCTCCATGTCTCTCTTTGAAGAACAGTGGTCTGTCTCACGCTTCCACCTCGCCCCTTATGAAGAGGCTCACAATTACATTACTCGACAACACGCAAATGGGCCGACGGTGGTTTACCCCAATAGCTGCATTCCGCATATAAGAATCCTCCAGATCTGCTTTCAATCTTGGCCCCGACTTCTCCATCCGACTATCCCGCTGGACGAAGCTCTCGGCATGCTTTTCCGGGGCGTCGTCCATGTGGAACCGATGCTCGCTGAAACGGCCTCTGAGGCATTGAAGCGGTTCATGGCTGACCCCGCGCGGGCCCTCACTGTCTTATCTAGCTTGACGAAGTTCTTGTTTAGCCCTTCTTGCATTGCGAAAGAGGGGACGCCTGTCCAACTTCTTGTGACATCTTCGAATGTGTTGGAATTATGGATCGACTTCGTGGACAGTTGGATTCGAGGACTTCTGTCGCAGAAGGCGGAGACATTGGCTGAGGAGAAACAGCTGATAATGGACAGATGCTCTGAGATTGAGAATGCGGCGCTGTTTCTACTTGCTCATGAGGATCGGAACATTCATGATACGGGTGTGAAGGTGGTCCGGCTTATGGGTCTTTTGGCTGAAAACCTACGATCGTCTGGGAGTCCAGGGTTCGTTTTGGGTCTTGTAGACTATCTACATGGAAAGGGGATTGAAAAGACGTATCTTTGGGGTTACGACGACCTGCTTGAAGAACCTGAGCTCCGCCGACTGGAGCAGTGGCGCGAATCGAAACGCATCGATCTGCCCTTACGCATTGCGGACAGCAAGAATGAACGTGATCACAAGCTGTGGCACTTCGTTTACCCTGCGCTTCTTCAACAGTGTATGGACCTTGGTGTTGTGCTTGGTCCTTTCCGTGAAAGCGTAATGGCTGCCGGGTCGCGACTCCATCCGACGATAGCCCTTCTTGCAGGGCTGAGCAATCGGATCGCAGGTGGGTTGCCAAACAGAATGGCCTCATTGGATCCCAGGACGAATAACAACAAGCCTCTCGTTGACCAATGGCGACTCTGGGTCAAGGTGCTTTGTGCTACTGCAAGCTTTTCGGAAGCCCACCGGCCTGTATTGACACAATTGGGGCGGGAGCATACCCGAGCACCATCGGATGCGAGTTTTGAACGCGAAAGGCTCTCCACAACTCGTGGTTTATTTAGGTATCTGACACCTTTCCTGGACTCGGAGCACACAGAGTTTCGCGATGCGGCGGCAGTCTGCATTAGTATCTTCCCGTCCAACGCCTATCCTCAACTTCTCGAGGACCTTAGCCTCCTTGCTGGTCGTCAATTCTATGATGATCCTCGAGCCAAAACTGGACCATTGTCAGTCGTTGAACAGAATGTCGGTATCCTTGCCAATCGTCAGTTTCACGACGAAGCGAGGTCAAAGCCCGGTTCTTCTGTTCTCTCAGAACGTACCCGTCGACAAGAACGTCTTCATTCGGCCGTAGCTCATATCTATTACCTTACTGCACCTTACCTGCAACTACAACGCTCGGCAGGGCGGCAGGCTGCCCTTGCCAATGTCCTCAAGTTTGTTCGTACAACCCAATCTTTCCTTTCTGCTCCTGAGATGCGCGATAATTTTACTCTTCAGCGTCTGCGACGCTATTTCTGCGGAATAGTAGAACGCCTTTTTGATGGCTTAGCGGCGTTAAAGGACTCTGATCGATTCATTCCTTCCAATATGCATCTCACGCTTTACCGGCTCTGTGAAGAGTGGTGTCAGCTTGGTCCCCAAGCCGAAAATATCAAACAGCGACAAGTGTTTATGCAGAGAGCCGCGACAGCTTCCGTTCCTCAAGTGGAATCCCAAGCTGTCTTAGAGCGGTTCAAGAATGATACGACCTTGCTATCTCATGCTGCTGTTGGCGCCCTTGCTTCTCTTTGCGTATGTTCTATCTCAACTATAATAAGCACTGCTGACATAAATATGAAAACTAGCAAAAGGCGTTTTTCCCGCCTGATATGTCGTCCAGTTCGCCTACGACCGAACGACCAATAGTATTTCCCGAGTATTCGAACTCTTTGACGTCAGCGTCCATACTAGAGAGATTGAGCGGCATACTTTCCTCGTCGCACGAACCCAATCAGTCACAAGGAAAGTAAGTATCAGGTCCAGAATTCGTCCAGAATCTTCGCTTAATGAGGTTTTCTTCCTTAGGAAAGCCCTCAAGTCTCTACTGTCATGCAATGCGCAAGATGGGGAACTTCTTAAGGAGTCTCTTAAGCGTGCCGTAATTTTGACTAGCGAAACTGATACCTGGAATGGTAGATTTTTCGAAGTCGTTTCCGAGATTGTTTGCATCAACCCTACGCACGGATTTTCTTTCGCACAAGTAGTTTGTCTTGGCTTATCAAATCTCCGGCATCCTGTGTCGACAACTCGGCGTCACGCTTTTGATATGTTGGAAGCCATTCATCAGCAATCATCGGGACTTCTTCCTCTTTGGAACTTTGAGGCAACTGTAGGAAGCTTCGCGTCGAGCACATTTGTCCATGCACATCGGATGATCTCCGACTCCTTGTCAGGGGAGCACCCTCATCAAGCCATCGACATCTTGATACAGTTTGCGATGTGGCTCCCACAACTTCCAGAGGTCGCCTCTGCTACCAATGTCACCATTCTCATCCTCCAAAGCTTGGAGTTCTGGATTCCGAATATCGAACTTATGCCAGAAGATCGATCGAATTGGTCCCCTCGAGCGCTCTCGGCACTCTATCATCTTGTGTCATTGACTTGCCGTTACGGTCAGACACATCCAGAGCAGATTCTCGTCATCTGGAGAAAACTTGTTGAGTCGTCTCACCCAGCGAATGGCCATGCTGCTGTAAGGTTCTTGCTGGAGCAGTCTCACAAAGTCGGAAGTACGATATACGTTGACTGCGCAGCCAACATTGTGTCGTCTCTTTGCCAGACATCTATTACTCGACAGATTTTTGAAGAACTGTGCTCCGTTATCGAACCCGCTCGAATGCTGCCGATAATAGAACATAAATTGTCATTCCCAGAGGCACATGATATGGAGCTGTGGGACAATCTCGATGCGCTCTTTGCGGGAGGACCTAGATTGTCCTTAGGGCCGGCCCAGTTTGCATGGCTCTTCCTGGCCGATGTTTCCATCCAACGTTGCTGGGAGATGAACGCGGAATTACCAATATTATTGCATGCCTTATTCACTCATCTTGATCATCGAATATCTTACGTTCGACAAAGAGCTCAGCGTATGCTTTTCCAATGTCTTAGATCATGGGCCCCGGGGTATGATGAATTAGTAGAACGCTCAGCCAACCCTGGTCGCATAAATATCAAGGCCCGAATTTATCAGTTTGAAAAGGACGCTGAAAAGTTATACTGGAAAGACGATGAGATGGGGGAAGAGGTGGAAGAGAAAATGAAGTCGCTTTCTTCCCGCGTCCTTGAGCTCCTAAGTCCCCTTTCGTCGAAACTCGTTGAGGACTGGGGTAAAGTTGCTCTTGCGTGGGGAACCACATGCTCTATTCGTGCAACGGCCTTCAGATCTTTGCAGATTTTCAGAGCTCTCATGCCCAAAGTTGTTCAGAAAGATGTGGCTGTTCTGCTTGGGCGTTTGTCTAATACTATCTCTGCCGAAGGTGAAAATTTTCGGTCCTTTACTACTGAACTCCTGCGGACTCTCACCGCTCAGACTACATCTGGCGACGTCAATTGGACCCTTCTTCCTCAAATCTTTTGGTGTACATGCGCCTGCCTTTCCACGACGAATGAGGATGAATTTTCTCAGGTTCTTGAACTTCTGGAAATGTTGTTGACAAAGATAGACTTGGATGATCAGGACACTGTGGAGCTCCTTATCAGCAAGCGACCTAAGGACTGGCAAGGAGCTTCCTCGTTGCAGCCACCATTATTGAAGGGCCTTAGATCTTCAAACACCTCGGCAAAGACTCTGCAGATACTGCAAACCCTTTCTGCCGTGCAAGACGATCGCCTCATTGATCCTTCTGGTGGGCGCGTTCGAGACCTATACACTTTATCGCTACCTTGGTGTCTCCAGGCAATGGCGTCGGACAAACCAGAACTCAAGGAATTCGCTTCGAATATTAGTAAGCTCGCGGTGGCAGAAGGCAGACAAAGCATACAAAAAATCATGATGTCTTTCGCTAAAAGCCATTTCCGCACGCGGGATGACTTCCTTCGTCAGTCAGTGAGCAGTCTTCGGGAACACTACGGTGTGGATCACTGGACAGAGATTGTGACACTCCTTCTCGGTCTGGTTCTAAATCGAGATCGGTGGTTGCAAATCCAGGCAATGCAAGTCCTCAAGGTTCTATTCCAACAAAGGGAGACGAGGAGCCCGTTTGAGCTGTTGGGGTCAGAATTGCTTATGCCTTTACTCCGCTTGTTAGAGACGGACCTTGCGCCGAACGCCCTTGATGTTCTGGAGGAACCGATGACGATGTCTGGTGGCTTACCTGCCAAACATGTCCTACGGATGAGCATGCATGGCCAGAGTCTTCCGGAGCGAGCTGACACCAATACTGCTACAGTCTTTGGGATTCCGCAAGAATCAGGATGGTGTATTGCTCAGGCGGATCAACTCAGGGAGACCTGTCGCGCAAACTTGATGGGGGTGTTTGATACCTGTTCTATCGCCACAAGACCGTCCCGCATCGATTTTGAGCCTGAAATCGAGGCATTGGCTTCTTTGGAACATGCGGAAGAAGAATTGGGTGGTTTGGTGAAGGACCTCCACGAGCTCTCTAGCTTTTTCCAAGGAGACGAATCTTTTAAAACCTCAATTTCATTGCCTCCACCAAATAAGAGACTGGAAGCACGCGTTGCCGCCATACTTGCCAAATCAACAGCCCAAGATACTGTGAATGACACTCCTCAGACACCCTTCGTCGACGTTTTTCGTATTGGAGGCATGAGCGATGATCTCACCGTCTCAGACGAATCCGATGACGACTCAGATACCGATTCCGAGCTAGATGCTTTTATCTTTGATTCTCCATCTGCATATCGCAGCACAACGAATGGGTTCAAGTTTCGTTAGCTACTCTCTTTGGCTTATTGACATTTTTTTTTTCTTTCTCTTATATTCATCTTCCGCCATTGTCATTGAATAGACTGTCTATACGTACACATACTGTAACACTTCCACATATACTACTCGCGCATACTGACATCTGTAAAACTCAAAACAATATAAACTAATTCTGTAATCTAATACTTAACAACGCTCGAAGACCTTATATAGGTCCGGAAGACTGGCCGCTTGGACAACATCCCGATCCAGCAGGGACTTGGGCGCGGAGAGATATCGTCGCATAGCTGGAAATAGGATATGTTGTATTTGCCACCTCTCAGCTTTCTCTTGAGCCTGTTCATCAGATCCTGATACAGGTACAAGAGTTTCTCCCGGAGTGTAGAAGTAGGCCAGTTCTCTGAGAAAGGTTTCAAAGCACTCCATTTCCGACATCCAATCAACCTACAGAAGCTCGTGAGACGCACAAGAAAAAAAGACAGTCACCATGGCTAATAAATCACCTGTGGACCGAGTCTCATTAGGAAACTGGGCAAGTTATTGAGGTTAGGTGTATAGTCTCTCAGTAGTAGCGGTAAACTCTCGACGAGACCTGCGTCTGATATGCATAGCGAGAAATACTCAGCAAGCATTTCGCGACGAGGCATGAGAATCTTAATGATTCGCTGCGAAGGTCGTTTTAGGCAAAGGATAAATTCAGGGAAAAAAACAATCGCGAGAACTGACATCAACAATCTGCGATTTACTCAGCTTGCTATCCTTTGTTGACTCTTCAGCGTTGACAGCGATCTCCACGAGTGCACGAAGTGGAGGTGGTGGGTCGAGCTTCATCCGACTGAAGTTACCGAATTGTCGCACCCCTAGCTGGTAAAAAAGTTCTTCTCTAAGAAGCAAATGTCATCAAGGATCCCGAAAGCAGAGATTAAGAAAAAAAAGATTCCTGACTCACGCTAGCGAACCATGATTGACCAAATACAGATTAGTAGAATGCTGGATTAAGGAAAGAGACCTCTGAAGGTCGACGATCCCCACGAATGTATGTTTCTCCAAAATTTCCGTCAGTTCTATGAATATCTGTCAACCAACCCAGTCATGGCCATCAGGTAACATGGCAAACAAACGTCTGTGTTTCCCTTTCACAATCTTCCGACGTAAATCCAATACCGAAGTCAGGAAACATGTTGACTCCTTTATTTCGCGAGATTTCAGTGTTTTTGCAGACGACTCGTCCTGACCCTTCCCTTGACTAGAGGAACTTGCAACTTGAGCAGGATTTGTCACAGGGAACATTGAGTCGAGGGTCCGGTCTTTCAGTGAGGTTCGGACTTTGTGCTGAGACAATGTTTTCTTTAAAATAGGGGCTGGGTCATACTGTCAGTACCATGAAGGGAAGTAAATGAAGTAATATAGGTGAATACCCTTGGACACATTTGAAGATGATTGGTCGTCTTCCACCTCCATAGCGTCACTGGTTTCCCGCTGCTTGCCCTTTCTCTTCTTGGAAAATTCTTGCTCAGTGCTGGCGATCCCTCCAGTAAGCAAAGTCTGGAAAGAACGTGGCAAATTTCAGGCACATTTCACTGCACGAAGTTAGCAGTCCACCAACCTGATATTCAAAAGTTCTCGATTGATTGTGTACCGCTAGCGCCCTCTGGAACGCATCCGATATGCTCTCGATTATTTCTTCCTCATTCAAGAAGTGAACTTCACGCTTCGTCGGATGTACATTGACATCGACCGATCTCGGGTCTATCTCCAAGCTAGACGAACAATGTGAAAGGCGAGTGCAATCACTAGAAAAGACTGACCTGAGATACACGAATGCGGAACTGCCTTTTGGCAAGATTCCGTTATATACCACTTCAAAGGCGCGTTTCATGCGCGATGATTCTACCAACCGGTCTTTGAAGACGTCAGTCAAAGTCAAAAGTGACGATTTGGTCCCAGAAAACCACGTACGATTGATGAAAAGGAGGAATACCATTTTCTTCGCTTGATAGTTAGCGTTAGTGATATAAGCCTCGGCATGCCATGCTTCTGGGTCGTCTTCAAGTTCATCGGTTTCCATATCTTCATCTTCGGCTTGTTGGATAGGCTTCTTGTCTTTGGACGACACCTTGACCGACACCAGCTCCTTAGCAATGGAATGCCCGTAAAGCAGCCGGATATTGTTCGAAATCTCGGATGCGGATGGGCTTGAGAGATCAGGAGTTGGAGAACCTGCCTATAACGTATGTGTAAATCGGATACTGGAGAACTTTGGGGAATGAACGGGCCTTTTTGCATACAAAAGCGACTTTGGGGTTGTGTATTGCGTATTTTGTCAGGACGTCAAGTATACGAGAGTATTCCTCAGAAGAACTCTTCAATGCAGACAGTCGTGTTGCCGTATTATAGAACATATCCTCTATCTGTGAAATGGGACGTCGGTATATGTAAATGAAAAAGACTCCACTTACCGTAATCGTAGTTCCATCATTTCCTGCGCATGGTTTTGGGTCGACACTTTGACCAGGTTTTGACGATGCAAGATTACCGTCCGCATAACAGGCTCTATGCAGAATTATTATTCTGCCATCTACTCCAGAAGGTTGTGTTGTTCTTACTTCCATGCACAGGATTCAGCTTTAGTCTTTGTAACGACTGAAAGATGTGATACGTGGGATATAGATGCTAATGCCTCCCCACGAAATCCGTAAGTTTGAATACGCGACAAGTCAGAAAACGTTTTGAGTTTAGAAGTTGTGAAACGTTCCGCAAGGATAGAAAGATCCGGTTTCTACAAAAAAAAAAGTATGAATGCGACATTTGTGGATCGTATTCCCCTTGTTATTTACGCGTATTCCACACCCGTTATCCTGAATCTGCAGGAGTTTCATCCCTCCATCTTTGACAGTTACACGTATTGACGTTGCACCCGCGTCAAGGCTGTTCTCTATCAGTTCTTTCAGTGCAGAGGCTGGTCTGTGAATGATCTTAAAGATAGTTGAGACTTGTCTACGCTTACCAAGGATGAACATTGAACACACACCTCGCCAGCGGCAATCCGGTTGATGAGAGATTCATGGAGTCGACGAATTGGAAGAGGTTCGGTCATATTAATATTGTTAGAGTCGTCAGAGGCCATTAGGACGCAGATAAAAACAGAATAATGATGAGGAAAAGAATAAAGAGTGTCACGAAGAGTTTGGCCAGTCCGTGACCAGCGCGTCAAAGTAACGTGATCAGGTCCGGTGAGCCTATCATTACCAAAATTCAGAGCGCAAGTCCGACACGGTGGTCTATTAATTACTCTTGAAACAAATTTTTGCCTTCCCAATATGTGCAGCCACGACCGGCTTCCATACCTACGTTCCGGAGCTTTACTCACCTGATATATCAAAGAAAAGTCAAGCACTATATGTCGAACTTCGGCAATCGCTCGGCACTCAGTCGCCGGTTTGCCGTTAAATCAGTTAGTTCTCGATTTAGTAGAAGTACATAGTTTCCCATGGATGCTAACCCGATGGATTGACCGCGTGCATTCGTTCTAAACTGATAAGGGCGTTTCAAGCGTCATTTTGAGGATTCTGCCTCGCACATCAACACATGCTGCCCGGAGTGTGTAGATTCCATCTCCTGTTGAACCGTGGAGCCGTTCTTAGTAGTTGCCGTGTCTCACACCGTACTTCCATTCATCACAAATACTTTTAAATTCGCTCTCCGAGTATTCAACCAACCAAAGCGAATTTTGCGATAGCATCCTCTTTCCTTGACGCTCAACAGTAATGGCCGCACTCGCATCGACGCAGACAGCCATAAACTCATCGTTACATGCTATGTCAATGAAAAGCGACAAGTATAGAGGCGCAGTAGTAGAGGTGCGTATCGCTACTCGTATATCACATATCGTTCAAACGATATTCCCAACAGGACCTTCAGCTGCCTCCTGCATTTTCACTGCCTCTTTCCGAGCCGATCTCACAGGCCATCGAGCTCGCGTACGAGCGCGATTTCTCGCACATACCGTACGTAGCACCAAAAATGCATACAGATCATTTACTTAGGCAGTGATGCCAGCGTTTTGGACCATCACAGGAGACCGGTAGGATACGTGGACGTTGCCCAGTTGAAGGAGAAGTGGGAAGCAAGCGAGGCCCATCCGGTGAGTCGATATACCTCTGATTCTACCACGTAGAGGTGTTCTGACCTACGAAGACCGATAAGGTATCTCAGTACATGACCAAGTTCATGCGGACTGCCTCTCATCCTTATACCATCATAACACCTTTGACACCGCTTTCCGATCTCGAACATTTCCTACAGACACACCTTTTTGCATTGGGTACGTTATCTTATCCTTCTTGCTCGATCTCCAGGTAGATCTTTTGCTTTACAGTGACTGACACGAATCGGAAGTTCGTCCTCGCGGTGGCCACACAACAGGATCTCAATAGTTTTGTATCGCGTCGGGGCGCCTGAACCTAAGTGTTTCGCTTATATGTACAATTTTGTGCTCAGCTAATTTTGTAGTATCATATGAATTACCATGCCATATTGCTAGACTGTTCTTAAACTTTGTCAAATATTGGAGTTCACAGAGGATCTCAATAGTCGGGGCGCCTGAACCTAAGTGTTTTGCTAATATGCACAATTTTGTGCTCAGCTAACTTTGTAGTATCGTATGGATTACATGCCATATCGCTAGACTGTACTTAATCTATTGTTGTGTTTCCTTGTCTCCTTGAACTTTGTCAAATGCTGAAGTCCACACAGGGGCTCTCCTCCTGATCGTCGTCACCTTAAAGCCACTGAGTACCAGCGCCACAAATGTCTGATTCTGAAAGTTTATGACGTTATAGGGGGCCAATACAGCGCCATGGCATCCACTTGAATGCGCCACAGCCTCTACAATAGGAGGAGTGACCCACTTTTCCTCCGCCATAAAAGGACCTCTCTGCGGCGCAAACAAACTCATCTCATCTTACCAACCTCAACATACTTGTCTAACACCACTTACTAAAGCACATCTCATCTTATCTATCATGGCCTCTCCTGACTACTCCGACTACGAAGCTAATTTCGTAGGCTACGCTTCCGAGGAACCCTCCTACTACCAGCGTGAACGCCGAGACTCGTCCGCCTTCTGGCTCGAGACTCCTGCTAGCAGAGAATATAACCAGTGCTACTGCGCGCTCTGCGATAAACACTTCAAATCGCTGAAGAGACGCGAACGACACGTCGCCAGATCTTCCATACATCCGTACTGTGAGATCTGTGATCGTCGATTCCTGAATGGCAACGCTTTGCGTGCAGTAAGTCTTCCTTGCCCTTATCCCTCATCCCAATAAGGCTGACTGATTTTCCCCTACAGCACATCATGTACTCTTATGATCATAACTACAAGGCTGGTAATTATGATGCCTTGGACAACGGGTTCTCAAACAACGATATGACCTGGGAGACGCATGACGAGTTTGACTCTGATGATCACGACTTTGTTGGAGATGAAGTCCACGAGTGCATTGCACACCTTGTAAAGCACCATGACGAGGAAGAGGAGCAGGAAGAGGAGCAGAATGAGTCAGGCCCTCCTGCGACAGAGTTTGCATGCCCGATCTGCGAACACATTCCCAAGACAGTGTGCTCCACCCTGTGCGGTCACATGTTTTGTGCGCCGTGCATAAAGATGGCTTTTGATGTTTCTGGGATGTGTCCGGTCTGTGATGAGGAGGGGAATGTTAAACAACTTAGAAAGATGTACATCTCTTCCTGATATCAATAAACCTCCTTTTTTCACCTCCTTTTTCTTGATCTTTGAGTTTTAAGGAGGTTGGTTAGTGGCATCCTTAAAAGCAAGCATTTCTCGACTTTACCGCTCATAAAGTTTGAATTGCCATGATTGTTTTCTATCCAAAGTGGCGTTTTATCTTGGCTTTGCGTCATGTAACAGTGAGTGGTGGCAAAAAGCCACCTCGCAGACGTATGTAGTAGAAGCGACGGCTATTTCTACAAACACTGACGCATTTGTCCCGGGGCATTGCGGACCGAGCTGCACGACGCATGTTCATTCATGCCTTCTTGGGCTCCGGTACGCGTCATGCCACCTTCGCGGACTTCAACTCCTTTCAATTCGCCGACGGACACGCGTCTGGCCGGCACAATAGAAACTTTGATCAGACTTTGACTTCAGTATTAATAGAGATGCAGTCCTTCTCGATGCCACCATCTCTCCTCACATCCTACCTCGTACGATGCTTCCAGCCTTGACTCGGACACAGGCCCGTTTGGCGACAGCTAGGGTTGCTCGCAGTTCCATGCAGCGAAGAAGTTTTATTTCCATTATCCAACAAGGTCATGAAGGGTGGCGTCTAACGTGTGTATCTTTGAACTACTGCACAAGTTGCCGGCTTAATGAACGGCAGCCTTGGCCGAGACCCTGTTAAGCTGGAGCCCGGGCTCAATATTGCCATACCAATCCTTCATGAAGTACTTGTTATGGATATGAGGGAGTCCTCTATCGCCATCCCACACGTCAGACATTACTTTTTCAACGTCGTTATTGTTCTCAACCTTTGAACCTCAGCTCACCGGATATACATCGGACAATGTATGTTTTCCCCGCAGCTTCCTATGCCACTACATCTTATTCTTTCTAAAGGTCCCAGTGACGTGCTCTGGCTCTCTTTTCTATCGCGTCACCAACGGGTACAAGGTATACCCCTTCCCCAATGTAGCGCCCCAAGGAATTCACAGACCATGTTGGCCAGTCTCTGTTCGAAGTGAGCAACGTCCATGAGAATATCAAGAATACCGGAACTTCAGCTGTCAGATCCGTTCTTGGTCTCTTTTCTTATGACCAGGTATAGCATCTTCCCATGACACTGTTCCAGAAATCTCGTAGATTGATTTATTCGTAGGTGATAGGTGACCGCAACGAACTCAACAAGCGTCTAAATACCGTAATTGGGAACTCCATCTCAGTATGTGGTGCTTCTATCGACGTATCATTGCCATAAAGCATTCGAGCTGACTTGTCTATCTAGAATTGGGGCGTGGAGTGCTCCAGATTCGAGATACAGACTTTCAAGCCAGCCAACAGGGAGGTGGAGGTACTGTCCCATTCCGTGCTTTTTGAGACTGCTTGAAATATGTCGTCTCTCCGATCTATTAGCGTCAACTTGAACTTCAAATGGAGGCGGAGCGAAATCGGCGCAAACAGCTTCTGGATACACAGGCACAAGTTAATGTCGCCGAAGGCCAGAAACAACGCGTGATTCTTGAGAGTGAAGGCCATGTAAGCCTTTGAAATCAATTCTTCTTGACAATTCTCTTGACAAGCCTTTTGCCTGAAGCTTGAGGCCAAATCCAATGAAGCCGATGCGTTTTTCAAGACTGTCGTTCGTGAGGCTGAAGCAAGGTCGGGACATTATTATTATCATTCCGTTACTCACACAGACCGAATATGCTCCAAACAGACAAAAGCAGGCTCTCCTGGAGGCATCTGCGCTCGCATCCCAAGTCGAGGAGGTCGCACGGTCGATAGCCAAAGACAAAGAAAACATCCTTCCTGAAGAACGACAACGCGCGCTGGCTTCCTTGATTGAATTGCGACGACTGGAACAGCTCAAGGCGATTGCTCAAAGTAAGAGCAACTCAACATACTTCTTTGGCGATCAGGCCTCCCTGGGACGAGGGAATGATATGTATAATATCGATTATGCTGAGCGTGTTAAAGGCGGGCTAACTTCAAAGCCGGTCGTGGATCGGCCAGAGGCTGCGTTGACTGTGTAATGAGCTCTGGGTATTTGGCTTTAGGGTTTGTACCTATCATGGACCTAATATATTCTAGACAGATTAATGATGCAAAGTATTCCTCTGTTATTATATTGATTCAAGACTCTGATTGGTACCTACTTCAGTGGATAATCAAAGATACAAAGGAAATTGTAATAAAAAAAAACCGAAGGGAATACAACCTGCTGTGCCTATGTACCCTCCGCGCAGGTGTCTTGAGATTCATCAAGCATCCGTGGGCATTGATTCAGCGCTGGGTGACGATTCATGACAAATGTATTCCTCTGAAAGTTAAATTCTGGAACTTAGAGGAGATGCAAGGTCTTGAAGATTACTGCGAGGGTTGATGCCGGTAGACCGGTCGGCCTATTTTAGAAACCGACGTGGTGCACTGGTCGCCAAGGTATAGCTGGTAGCTATCGGGTCAAGTGGTCATGGTAAAAATATGGGGTATCCCACCCTGGGGCGATCTCATTTAATTTCCGCTTTTGAGGTCGTTCATCATGGGCTCAGGAAACGGCATCGCATGTCGCATTTCGTTTCGTTTCGGTGCTGGCAGTTAGTACTGACTAGGAAATGAAATTGGTGCCAAAGTCCGTAATCGACTTCGAGTTCGTTAGCTGGATAGTTTACACCCTCAAGTTCTTGATGCTGTGTGCAAAATACCTTGTGCCTGTTCACTCCTAACGCATTTATTTGGCGTTAACGCGTGTACTTGGTTAAGCTTTCATCTCATATGCCCTCATGGAGATATGACATCTCTGCGGGGCCTCAACGGCGGAGGCCACACAGGTTCCCGCCGAGAGACAAAAGAGGCTGGACACGACCAATTCCAAATGAGGTTCGTGGTTCATGAAATGACATCGGTCGTATGTCATTGTACCTGAGAGTCAAATGGTGTCATCGGACTGATCAGAACCTCCTCAAGGCTTGTCCATTTCCTTGTCCTGAATACTTAAAGTCATCGGCTGGAAAGTTTGAACGATGAACTCTACTCTTAAGGTCCATGAGATATTACGTCTACAGTTTAAATGCAGACATTCAATTGAACAATCGCCATTACAAGGGCATAATACAGCTCTTCAAGGTATATAGAAGTAAAACACACAGAATGTAAGGGGACGCGCGGCCAAAAATCATTCCAAGGCCGCCCATGGGAGGGACGTCGGAGATGAGGACAAAATAAGGCTGTTACGACAAATCGAGCAGGGTGAAAGCGAGTGGAAGTGTAACTGAGCGGAGCGGCGTTGACAGCAGTCGCACCCGGTTGGTCCAAAAGTCCACGGAATTGAACGTGTGGCTGAGGAAGCCAACGACGGCGGAGAATAGGGTCTTTCCGTGAGCCGCGTGGGTGTGCAGAGGAGGAGGAGGTAGGTTGTGACGGGACGTCCGTACGGTCGTACAAATGCTGAGATGGAGATGCCAATGCAAGAGGAGAGGAGAGAAACAAAATGAGAACGTTAAGCGCGTTCCAGAGTTGACAGAGTGCGTGAGGTTGAAGGATGCGTGTCATGCCAAAGAACATCATAAGAGAAATTGAAATGCGATGGAGGTATATCAACAATGAGGTAGTGCATGCGTGCGTAGGCTGTAGAGGTGTGGTTGAATTTGAGAGATGAGCGGATCGAAAGATTTTTCAGTGATTTAAAGCCGGAGTCGGAGCGTCCGAGAAGTCCAGGCCAACGTTCAAAAGGGCTGTGGGCGCACATTTTTATGCCGGCATTGAAGCCCCATGACTGATGTGGGCGGACCATTCACACCTCGTACTCGTCCATCGCGGCTCTCTCAGCCGCTGCCAATTCTTCTTCTCGCTGGGCCAATCGTTCTTCTGCTTCGCGCTGCAGACGTATCTCAGCCTTCATCTTGGGCAGCTCTTTGTAAAGATCAACATGAGTGCCTTCTGCCCATTGCTTGAGAACCCAATCCCTCATATAATTGCTCGCCTGTAAGACTGTCGTCAGGGCTGTGTGTCGCAGCCATGGAGTTAAAAGAGAATGACCTTGAAATACCGCTTCCCTGAGTACTTCTTGTAGAAGTATTCGTGACGGATGGGTTTGAGGATGTAGTTCAACATCAAGTTCGCCGTCGGAATCAGAGCAGACTCAGGGTAGGACGAGTAATGGGCCAAGTTGGGCGTCTTTGGAGAAACATTGAGTCAAGGTCTAATTCGGCGAACGTGACATACCCAAACTTCCATATCTAGTGCAAGTCGCGCGAGCCATATCGATGCTGCAGCCAAAAGCGATGGTGGCGCAGCGATCAGCCTCCATTCTAGGCACGATATCTCCATGAGGAATTTTGCAAGCGTTCGAACCTTAACGTTGTAGTCGTCGGCCTTGCTTACGCGGCGGAGGAAGTGCACAGGGTTCGGGTAGCTTAGATTCCAGTCGAGGGTCTTAAGGATATACCGTTCAGCCTGCAGAATCTCCGACTCAGTGTAAGAGGCCTCGGCGCACAGCAGAAAATGTGTCACTGAGGGGGCAACAATCTCTTCAAACTTGGCCGCGATGAACATACATGTCACACCAACAAGCTGTAGCTTAGCCAGAGAAACGACACGTGCGGAGAGAAAGCGATCAATGATGTTGACGCAGAGTAAGAGTGTCTCAGGCAAGAGGCGGAAACGAGTATGGATTTGGATCAGCCAGTCAATCATAACCCCACGCATCTTCCATGCGAGCTCTTTCTGGCTTGCCATATAAGTTGGATTAGGCATCGTAGTGATCTTTAAACAGCACGTCAACCTGAGGACGTTTAAAATATGTTTGGAGCCTTACTTCGATTTCTTTCAAGTAGTTGAAAATTTCGACCACGTAGTCACTAACCATCAGAGGATCGTCAGCATCGTCGAGGTCTAGGTCGTCCCATTGCGAGGCCTCTGGGTCGGCCTCGGGCTCATTAGCGTACGACTCAATTTCGGCAGCAAGCTGAGCAGCTGCAAGTTCCTCATCGTTGGGTAACTGATCCTCTTCTACGGTAGTAGCAGGAATATCGTCTGGTGCTTCGGAAGATGTCCGCCGTTTCTTGAATACCCGACTTGACTCGACATCGTCCACTTGAGACTGAATGGTCACAGTGCGTAATGAGACGCGACGTTGAGCACCGGTGCGAGCCTGTGTAGTTGAGATCCTCTCCCTAGAAACGAGAGCCTTGCGCACTGCGATACTGAGGATTTGTGGAACGGGCGGGTCAACAACCATCGCATTATCATCGATTTTAGTTGTTGCCTCTTCCCTCACCTCTTCCAGGACTTCTACTTTTGCCGTGGTTGCTGTTGTAGTCCGGGCAGTCTGTCTAGTTCCAGCCACCGTCCGGAGGGGCTGGCGTGACACAGGTACCTTAGATTTGATCACGACACCATCGAACTTGTCCTTGAGGGACTCCTTGTCCTTGCCCTTGCCCGCCGCGGGCTTGTTGTTTGTCATAAAGCTTGTCACTTCCCCCAACGCCTCTCGTTTCCTCTTTCCCGCAATAGCATCTACCTTGTTCTCTGTGTTGATTTTCCCGCGAGAAGCAGCCGTACCAGCGGTTGCTCGACTGGTCCCGCCAGTGGCAGTGGTGGCCGAAGCTAGTGAGGCGGGTTTCGCACGGGTGGTAATGCGAGATGGGCGAGCATTAGCATTCTCACTGTCCTTGGCCGTTGCCGTCCGTGTTGTCCGTGTTATACGACGAGTCTGGTGAAGTGAACCAGGTTAAGCCTACAAAATGCTCGCTGAAAATAGTAATGAGCCACCAACCGGAATAGCTGAGGACATAGCGTCTCGCCGCTGTGAGATAAGGTTGAAACGAAGGGTTTGGTGGATGTGGCGAGACTGGAGAGCGGGAGACCAGGTCTCGAAAACCAATGTATTCAACATCACGTGCATCATTTATGCCCACAATACGTCACAACAAACAAAAGACGCGTTGCATCAGGTGACCGTTTTCTTCTGAGACAAGTAATCCAGATTCCAGAGTGAATCATCATTGAAAGCCCATGCCTTCCAGTCTTCACTGTGATGTTCATTCTTTGAATTCATGTCATTGAATGAACGAAATTGTGACCCATAAATTGATTATGTATAAATTGAATCATGGAATTAGAAACACGCCTCTATCGCATGTCCAAGAATATGAAGATTGATTTTGATGGCACTTTGCAGGGATGGAAATTATGAATCCTGTACATGCAGTCCTCCATATATCATAGTTGTCCAGCTCTGCATCCTTGTACGGAGTTCAAAGAACCAAGTTGTTCTACGGTTGGTTGGTTGGTTGGTTGGTTGGTTAGTTGTGATTCCCAGTTGACAGATTTGGTTTCTCAGAAGGATGACCAGACAAACCTTGGCTTATTAAAAGAACCTCAAAAAGTGGACTGCGGCTCTTACCAAACAACTTTTACTCGAGAATCTGAAAGAGACTACTAGTAATTATCTTATCTCGGAACCCGATGTTCAGTGATTGGACCATGCTGGAGGTATACTTACTGCTACTCCTACTCCTACTAGATGTGTTAAACTTCTTTCAGCGCACTCCTATAAATATGTATGGATCCATCATCCGGGACTATTAATTGATGTGATATCGATTGGTCCATGGATACTGACAAAACACGGGTTCCGATGACAGTCAGGCAACTCAGATGAGAAAAAAGAATTGAGATCATAATCGACGGATGAAAGGTTGATTGCTGTCAGAAGTCATGGAAAGTCATGAAGATGTGATCCTGTAACGCTAATAACCGGGCCGAGCAGGTGGGAATCTCGGAATTTCCAAATATTTTCTGATATCTAAATAGATGAGTGGTCTGTCTCCCTGCCAATGTCTCGTTTGCATGAGTTTATCTTTCATATTGCCACCGATAATGACATTGTGCCAGGATCGCGCGCACGATTCGTCGATTTCTGCGGGCTTTTGCTACATAGACTAGAGTGAACGTTTTTATCGGTTAGATCAATTATGAGGGTCGTGAACGCTGTTCGCTGTCGTCAACATCCTTTCTCCATAACTCATGTTCACTGTCAGGCATGTTGCAAGACAGCTGAATCGATACAGGACCTCCCATCTGATAAGAGTCAGATTGGGATATTCCGAGTCACACCAAAAAGTACTCTATCCTAATTTCCGTTGTGCCTCCTCTTCTCAACCACATATCATGTCTCTCGACTCCGTCACCAGCGCTCTCGCTTCCCTCTCCATAAAACCTGCTTCATCTATCACTCACGCGGCTACCACTTCTCCAGCCGAGTGGAAAGAGGCCCTAAGCGCAGACGAATCTACGCCGAAAGGTTTCGAACTCATCAAAACTCTCGTCTACAAGCCCAAGACGGCGAAGACGGCGACGCCTGTGCCGGTCGTGGTTATCGCGCGCGATTCGACGGAAACGAACTCGGGAGCAATTGGCAAAGCGCTTAACTTGAAGGAGTTGCGGTTGGCGTCTGCAGATCTCCTGACAGAATTTTTCTCTTTGGACAAGGACTCTTGTGAGTATCGTTTTCTTTGCAGTTTCTTCTCGCGACACGACTTGTCTCCGTCTATTCTTCCATTGCAGGAGCTGTGGAGCTTTTATTTCGACTATCTCTACTTTTTTTAGCTTCACCTTTGTTTTTTTGTAGATTCTGATATGATCGGTATTGGATCGATTGCTAACAAGTTCATCAACAGTGTCCCCCCTCGCTCTCAACGAACAGACCTTCCTCAGGGTCCAAACCATCATTGATTCTTCAATCGCCACCTCTTCTTCCCTGTTCGCCCTTCATGCCCACTCTTCATCTGCTACCGTCTTCCTCACTGGCGCCAACATCCTTGCCTATCTCCAGAAGCTTGAGACTGAGGACGTCAAACTTCAAGAGCTGGACTTTTCTACTCTGGCGACCTCTCCTGGTGCAGTAGCTCAGACGGCGAAGGCTCCAGCCAAGGAAAAGGAGGATGCTAAGGTCGAGGGTGCAATCCAGATTGCCATTGGTATCAAAAAGGAGGTTGATTTCGCGGCATGGTACACTAATGTGAGTCTCGCCAGTCTTCTTGATGTATGTTGTGTGACACAGAAATAGGTCCTCTTAAAAGCAGACATGTTGGATTACTACAGCGTTAGTGGTTGCTACATTCTCAAGCCGTGGTCCTATAGCATCTGGGAAGAGATCCAGGGATGGTTCAACGCAGAAATCAAGGAGCTTGGAGTTCAGAACTCATACTTCCCTATGTTCGTATCGCAAAAGGTTTTGGAGCGTGAAAAAGATCACATCGAGGGCTTTTCCCCTGAAGTCGCCTGGGTCACACGTGCTGGTCAGTCCGACCTCGAAGAACCCATTGCTATTCGTCCAACCTCCGAGACCGCTATGTATCCTTGTAAGTCATGGTTGACAACAATAACTTTGCTTCTCATCCGTTCATAGACTACGCCAAATGGATCAAGAGCCATCGTGATCTCCCGCTCAAACTGAATCAGTGGAATAGCGTCGTCCGATGGGAATTCAAGAACCCTCAGCCGTTCCTGCGTACCCGTGAATTCTTGTGGCAAGAAGGGCACACTGCTCATCTTACCAAAGCCGAAGCCGACACTGAGGTCCGTCAGATTTTGGACCTCTACCGTCGAGTTTATGAAGATCTGTTGGCTATTCCCGTCATTCCGGGTATCAAGTCTGAAAAGGAGAAGTTTGCTGGCGGGCTGTACACAACTACGCTTGAAGGTTTCATCCCGACATCTGGACGGGGTATTCAAGCCGCAACATCCCACTGTCTTGGTCAGAATTTCTCCCGTCCGGAGATGTTCAACATCTTCGTAGAAGACCCGAATGATCCTGCAGGTGGTAAGAGCTATGTTTGGCAAAACTCTTGGGGTCTCTCAACCCGTACAATTGGTGTGATGGTCATGGTTCATGGCGACAATCAGGGCTTAGTGCTTCCGCCGCGAGTCGCTAGTATCCAAGTCGTCATCGTCCCCTGTGGCATCACTGCCAAGTTCACGGATGAGCAGCGTGCAACGATTAATGACGCTTGCGAAGAACTTGCGAAGACCCTGAAGAAGTCGGGCGTCCGGGCAAAGGCGGATCTCCGTGACGGCTACACTCCGGGCTACAAGTTCAATGATTGGGAACAGAAGGTACATCGTTTCTGACATATATATATATATTGCTGATACAGATGACTGCTCTGTTTGTAGGGTGTCCCAGTTCGTCTTGAGATAGGCCCCAATGATTTGGCCAAGGAACAGACATTGAGTGTCCGCCGTGATACTGGTGTTAAGGCTCCGATTTCACTGAAGGATATCGGCAACACTGTCAATGAGCTTCTCAAGACCATCCAGAGCGAGATGTTTGCACGTGCCCAGTCCGAGTATTACTCGCGTGTCAAGGAAATTACGAAGTGGGATGACTTTGTCCCAACTCTTGACAATAAGGGTATTGCGGTTATCCCTTGGTGCGAGGTTGAGGCCTGCGAAGATGATATCAAGGAGCGCAGTGGCAGAACGTAAGTCTACAGCTTGCGTACCTGAATCAGTTCCCAACTTGACGGATCATAACAGTGCTGAGCCTCAAGACGCCCGTGCACCTTCCGCTGGTGCCAAGTCCCTTGCCATTCCTTTTGATCAATCAAGATGGACCCCGATCGAGCCTGGCAAGACGAAGTGCCCGGCGTGTGGCCAGGATGCCAAGAGATGGACCATGTTCGGGCGTTCGTACTAGACGAGATGAGTAGGATATTGAATCGCTGTTTGTCTATCTTCGGTCTGTCGCTTTGGTTCTCTATTCTGTTCCCAGAATTCCATCTCTAATCTGCACCTATCAATGGCATGAGAGTTTGGTCCACTTTGACCCATTAGCAAGTCCGTTCATACACACTTACGTACGTTTTCGGAAGGTCTATCATTGATGTGAGCCCAATTCTATCTCCGGTCGTCGACATTGCCTTTTCTGGCGGGTGTTATGTGATTGGCTTGGGCAATGTAACTGCCACCACGCAAGTGCGCTGTCCTATATTCGCCACACACATTCAAGTTACATGTGTCATGTGCTGATCTACTAATGGCATCTTTTATAGAATAAGATCATGATCCATAACAGCCACCATTCTTCCAACCTCTACGACCACTACGTACGATGCCGAACCCCGCAGCACCCACTGAACCACGCAGGTCCATTCTCCGTCAGCGCCAACCACCACCCATCACGCCACTGTCTCCAAGCATCTGTCGGAGACTACCTTCTGAAGTCATTCATATCATCATTGAGAGAATCGCGAGCTTCGACGTACCCACGCTCAGAGCCTGCAGTCTGGTATGCAAGTCATGGCTACCGGTCAGCCGATGGCACCTCATACCAACTGTATCGCTTGGCTCTAAGAATATCAAGAGCTTTCTTCGACTGCTTGAGTCGTCCAATTCCACTATATCTCAGAGCATACACCATGTCTCTATCCAGAGCGACTCAAACTCCATAAGCCATCGGAAATCGAGAGAAAGCAGAATATTTCCGCCAGATCTGGTCATTAGTCCAGGTTGTTCTTCGTTTACATGCGACGAAGTCCTACTGCAGCGCCTTACTCGGTTTCCGGCGCTTACATCGTTATCGTTCTCATGGCTTCAGGACGGGCTGGCCCTACCAACAAGCAATGCGCTTACGCAGGGCTTCCCGGGGCTCACAAAAATTGAATTTAGAACGTGTACATTCTCCTCCTTCGAAGATTTTACTCATATGATATGTGCGCTGCACAACCTTCAGCGCCTCGTACTCATGGACGTCACCTGGCATGACCTTAGACGACCCGAGTCACCCACCCGTCAAGTGCTCCCTCCCCACTTAGATACGCTCGAGTTGTACCTCTCTCCGATTGGACACATATGCACATGGATCGCAGAACATTCTGGCGATCTCAAGGAGCTGGAGACGGTCAGCCTATGTAGCGCATTCTGGGAAGACCTCGACTCTCTGGCGATTGCGTGGATGCTACGGCGACTGGGCCCCAAGGTGAAGCATCTGAGTCTTCCATGGCACCTCCTCGAAGGTACGTCTTCGCGCCCGTTAAGCACAGCTTTAGAAGTCATTCTAAGAGGCACTTAACTTTGCTTGATAGTTGATTTGTCCCACCATACGGAGCTCCGGACTCTCCGCATCAGCCATTTTTGGTTCAAACCTATCGCAGACAATCCCACAGAGGAGTGCTTCACAGCCAAAGGGATTGAAAAGACACTTCTGCAGCTTAATTCATACCAAATACGAAACATTAACTTCCAGGTGCTCACCCTGTTTCAGCTGACAGAGAATGAACTGGGCTTGGATTGGGAAAAGATGTGGAGGATATTATCAAGAAAATGCTTTGCTCAACTCCAGAGCGTCACATTCGGCCTTTCTGTCTATGACAAGAGGCTTCGGCTAATGCTGAAGAAAATATGGGGCAGCAGTCGCCAAACGGACAGTATTCATGATACTCGCAGGCACTCAAGGAGGTCTGGAAGGCGATTGACCAGGTTACAAGTGGACGAGGTATTCCGCTAAGGTTGCGCAAGAGCCGCCGACAAGGTTTGCTGCGTGATCTAACTAGACCAGGCACCTTAATAGACTTTCTGCTTCCAACCTTTTCTTACGTTACGGAGGCCATAATCTCAATAAAGGTTTACGTGGAAACCCTCAAGAGCTGGGCCGAAATTATTGATTACCACAGCACCCCATGGAGTACTTATTTTGATCTGGTATTACTGCTCTATAGTATCAGTGCATCGGGGACAGATTTTATTTTCAGCTGGTGCGGTATATGTCCAACAGCGAGGACATTTGTGGTGTGTGGCAGGCCTAACTCGGATTGCGAGTTCCTCGTCGGACCCTATAGGCACACTTTAGCACGATGTAATTAATATAAATTATATGGATATACCAGGTATCATCAAAGTCTCTGTAAACAACCATTCTGGGGATGATGTTCCCATTGAACCTTCATCAGTGACAAATGCGTCTGACACGATGAATAAAGTTTTCAAGAAGTTTTCTAAGTAGATCTTAGTACGCAGTTTGATTGATCGGAGAGCAGTTTCCACCTTCCCGTTGTAGCAATGCCCCAAGATTCGTTCTGTCTGCCCCTTCAGGAAGGATGATATCAACTTCAGCCTCCAAAGAGCTCTTGAGAAGTCTCTGGTTTTGGTTGGATGCATCAACGGCAGCTGATTTGTTGCCGCGTGCTCTTTCTAACAGGAGAAGGACCACACTGCGGACACGTAGAAGTTCCGTCATGTCACTAGCCACTCGTTCGTCCTTCCATTCCGGACTCTAACGAGCGCGAAATTGATTATCAATTAGACGAGGATGGTTACAACGTACCATACATTGCCACGGAGTCATGAATACCGACGAACCATCAGGGTTGCGGGTGTTGTGAATCTCTTCTGCCAAGTGGGGTAGAACGGGCGCAAGGACCGAGGTCATTGTCACCAACGCCTATAAAAACGGATTGATTACAAGATATTAGATGCCAAAAAGCGCTGACCTGTTCAAGAACAGTCACAACAGCTCTACGTTCTGGGCTGGACAGTGAATTAGCGTAAAGGCAGTCTTTTGTAATGTCGAGATATAGCGACGAGAGAGTGACGTTAGCAAAATTAGTCAAAGAGTTGATGACTGAAAATGGTTATATGAGAGCTCTGAACGAAAAATGAACAGAAAATTTCACTGCCTTTCGGGAAATTGTAGGAAGAATAACCTTCAAGTGCAGTCTGTTCTAGTGTATACAGCTCATGCATGACATATCGCTCAGCCTACAAGATCGAAATTTCGCCGGACGAATGCAGGAGAGACGAGAAGAAACTTACCAGTCCCAATTCTTCTTTCGGTACGCGCCGAAAGGAAGTATTCTCACCGATAGAACCAAGCATGAAACGTGCAGAGTTGCGGATCTTCCTTAGTGACTCCGCGATTTGGGCCAGAACGGTGGGACCGATTGACATATCACGCCAATATTCGACCGTTGCAGCCCAGAGTCGCAACACATCAGCGCCATACGCGGGTTCACGTTTTAAGTCCTGCCACAAAGTTAAGCCGAAACATGGTGCATAGACACTCATTATTCACGCACCTTGCCACCCAGAACGATTGTTAGCGGGCTGATGACATTCCCCAACGATTTGCTCATCTTTTTCCCCGCCTGATCTAAAACCATACCATGGGTAATGAGCGTTCCATATGGGCTTATGCTCGGAACGTCCCCAGGTGCTGAACTGATGGCAGTCAAGAGTTGGCTCTGGAACCATCCTCTGTGCTGATCTGAACCCTCCAAACAGATATCTGCAAGATGTTTTCTACTATCTTTCTTGAAGCCTTCCTCGCTTAGCATTGACCAGGATGTTCCACTGTCGAACCAGACATCCATGGTATCTGTGCCTTTGCGCCACGTCTCAGACGGTGAACGACCTTCTTCACGCAGAGCGGGTGGGACGAAGTCATCGATAGGCCCGTTCCACCAATGCGCGACACCTTTCTCTTCTATCACGGAGATGATATGATCCAAAGTCGTAGCGTCAAGAACGGCTTGATCTGAATCGAGGCGATGCAAAGCAGGAATTGGGACACCCCATACACGTTGACGGGAAATGCACCACTCAGATCGAGAGCGAATGAAGGATTCTAATCGATTTCGAGCTGATGGAGAACGATTTTCAAGATAGTATGATAAATTAAAAGTATACGCTCACATTGTGATGGGAAGAAGGAAACGTCTCCTAGCGCACGCAACGCGTTATCTTTGATAGCCTCTAGATCAGCAAACCATTGGGATGTCGCGCTAGAAAACGCATAAGAACTATGCGTATGACTTGGGAACCTCACTCACGTCACAATGATAGGTTTGTCCGTTTTCCAGTCGTACGGGTAGCGATGTTTGATGCGCTGTACCTTGAGAAGTGCACCAACTTGCTTGAGCAGCTCCACGATAGATCTTGACCCATCACTCAGAACTTCTTTGCCAGTCAATGTAGCGGCAGACTCTCCAACAACATCTGCAACCTCCTTCGTGAACTTTCCCTCATCATCAACATGACAAATCATGTTTTTCGAAGTCGATACGAGACCTAGAGAAAGAAACGCATGATAGTCCTCAGCCCCATGAGCTGGTGCGCAATGAACGAGACCGGTTCCGGATTCTGAAGTGACGTGAGAAGCGGGGACGATCTTGGAAGATGTAAAGGTGGTCGCCAATGGTGCGAAAATTGGAATGTAGGCGATGTCTAAAAGATCCGAACCTGCATTGTGTATTTAACCAGAAAGGAAAAAGGTTTCAATAGGTCGTAGTACCTCGAACTTCACCAATAATTTCCAGAGATCCTAAGAGATCTGCCAATGGCGCCACACGTTCCTGAGCTATAATACCAACGTAACCACCCTCTCCGACGCATCTGATGATCGAATATGTCATCTCTGGATTTACCGCAATACCCTGTGTATTGTTCTTTCTCAGTGGCAAATGACGTCTAAGAAACACTCACCATGTTTGCGGTTAAAGTCCACGGTGTGGTAGTCCAGACCAATAGTTTAACTGATGGTGTTGTTGATACAAGTTCTTGAAGGATAGGGTTGTTGATTGGGACTTCCTTATCAACTTCAAAGGTAACGTAAACGGAATGGGAGACATGATCGTCTTTATACACCAACTCTGCTTCGGCTAGCGCAGAACGAGAAGAAGGGGAATAGTGCACGGGACGATAATGACGGTATATGAGACCTATCACTCATTAATGATCCTGATTAGACCAGGCCGCATGAAAGCACCTTTGTCGACCATTCTTTGAAAAATACGCAATTGTCGAAGTTCGTAAGCGGGGTCTGAGGTAAAGTTTAACAATACTGCAGCAGAAGCATCTACATGTCCTACTCACCCAAAGTACGATAAGTAGACTGATCACTCCAATCTGCCATGATACCAAAGTGTTGAAACTGTTCCTTTTGTGACGCTATTTCTCGCGTGGCAGTCGCGTGCGCTGCCTCGCGGATCCTCCAAGCCTCGGTGGTTGACGAATCTTGCTTTTGAACGACGTCAGCGGCCAATGTTATAGAGAGGTATGACCACGTACGCCTAACTCTTGGAGGGCTTTGTTCTCAATTGGCAGGCCGTGGCAGTCCCAACCAGGAATATAACTAGACATGTTAAGGCATTTGTGTCCCAGAAGAGGTCAGGGTAAGCTTACTTCACTTTGCGACCCATTAAAACGTGGAACCTATTGATTATATCCTTCAATATTTTGTTAAGTGCATGTCCTTGACGTAGATTTAGCTAAATGCTGTATGAATCGCGTTTTGAACTCACCCATGTGCAAGTTGCCATTCGCATAAGGTGGTCCATCGTGAAACACGAACAATGGCCCTTTCTCGTTCTCCCACTATATTGTGTTGTGTACATCGTAAGAGAAATGAAAATTCATTTTGAATGACCTATCACACGCACTTGCCAACGATAAAGCTTTTCTCCAGTCCGTTCTCGAAACGGAAGTTCACTCTGTGACGGGTTGGCCCATAATGGAAAAGGTGTTTTTGGAAGAAGCAAGGTGTCTTTATAAGCGTTTTTCTCAGCTTGTTTCTTGAATTGTGCGGCAGTTGAGGAGAACCCTTGAACGCGTCGATTCCATGGCCATCTGCTAAGAATGCGAGCAGGCCTCATCGTACTAGACGACGAGCAACGCAAGCTCAAAGCGCACCAGATGCTTCCGTAATAATTCAAGCTTTGCCTCTAGTTTTCAAAACCAAGGGTCAAAGGTCAAGCCTCTCCCAAAAGCCCTGAGGATGTTCCAAATTCTTGTCACAATATCCATAATGTCACATGACAGGTCTGTCACATTCCAAAATTCCGGGCTGAGTGTACTTACCACTTGTCTTCCTCCCGATGCGGCTCTTCTCTGTTTTCGGGTCTTGCTATAATATCAGGCAACTTGCACCTAAATCCGAGGTGATTTTTACATGCGTCAGAGCTTTAATATATGGCCCGGTAAGATCAAGCATGGATGCACCGTCACGGGTATTAAAGCAATAGATGTTTTCTTCGTCATTGGTGGACATGCTATCGGCCCACGATCAAATATATTAAGCATATTCAAAGGAATATTACTAGACTTAGAAGATATGACTACGTCGACGTTGAACGGAGCAGTGAGAAGGCACAAATTCTTTTTGTCTTAGCAGAATTAAGCTGATCTACTGTAATTCACTGATAAATAGTTGTACCGAGAATAATGCGTGTTGTCCAACTGAAGATTCTTGCTGCACACCGGGCCGTCCAACATAGCATCTTTTGGCCACATTTCGGCCATGTCTCATGATTGTCTCTCATGACAACCTGGCATAGAAATTCCATTTCTTTATTGCTTCTATTATGCCGATACTTATGCCTATTGGCTTTAAATACAATGCATGAGAGCTGCCTTAAGCTCAGCGCAACCATGCTGCTTCGGTAGGTCTGAGCATGCTACTTCTTTTGAAGGGCTGATTACAGGTTCTCAGAAAGTTTGCTGGTCATGTATTCTGGGGAGTTGTGACGACCTCGATCTCTCCGGTATTTGTCCAAGCCGTTACTACTGTCATTCCTTCCACATCTTTCTCCTCATACTCGGTATTCGAGGCCTTTTGGGCATATCTATACCCATGGGGCTCTGACCACAATGGAAGTGCGTCTTGGCTCAGCGTTTCAAAACGTTGGAATATATTGCTTATGATTGCGACAGGTGCTCGCATGGTAGGCAGCTCAGCAGATCATAGCCATATTGTTGTTGCTTCAAATACCCTGAGCCTTATTGCTACCCCTACTTCCAACCCTGTCCCGCCCACGAGCGCTTCTAACCCTCATCCAGCAATACACTATGCAAGGTGTCTTTATCGTCTTCCCGATGGAGTATCTTTTACTTACAAGGCAACCTCCCAGTGGAGCAATCCATGCTAAATCTCAAATCACTGTAACAGCAACGAACGCATACACCTTGTCTGGTGATTTCAGTGCTCCGACCAACAAGGGGACCTGGCCTGCGTTCTGGTAACACACATATGCCCCTTATAACGATGTCCACTGATCTCGCCATTGATGCTAGGTTGACAGTTAGTCATCGTATTTGGATCGAAGCACAAGCTGTACACTAACTCCGGTTTTCAGGCTGTAAACAGTTGGCCTCCCGAGACCGATATAGGAGAGTGGAAGGGCACAGCAAATAACTGGTACAATACGTTTAACACATCATCCATCGTGCGATCCGATCTCGTCAGTTGGCCCACTGACCTGTCCTTTCACTCTCTCAAGGCTGTTCTTACGGCTGAGAGCAACAACGTGGATGTCAGGATTGACTTCTACATGGACAATGTGTTAAGGGCCACTCAATACGGCGCGGGATTTGTTGGAAAGCCTCTCTGGTTGTAAGTCTTGCTTACCACTCACAACAAACGCAGCCATCTGATCAAAGGCTGGCAGGATTGTGAACTTACAGGTACGGTGCATATGTTTAGGCACATATATTCCCGTTGTTGACACGATCTTTCTTTAGATGGAAGGGTCTTCTGGGTCACCTGGTCCGACGGGTACAACAACGTACAAAGTACGCAACTTGGTCGTGACCAGGACTGGTTCTTGAATCAATGATGTCTCGTTGCTCATTTTGGTTCTTCGTAAAACACCCTAAAGATCCTGTGAATGTTGATGCACTGCTCCTCGCGACGGAAGTTTCCGAGAACTTGCATTCTGGATATCATCTCCTAAACCGTCGATTTGAAAGTTTAAATCATCAAATCTTCAAGCACTTGTCATGCTTATAAAAATATTCTCGACCGTTTTTCCCGTTTGGTTGCAATTCAACTTGATAATTACTCCACGCTGTGAAATTGTCAAGCATGAGATTCTACCTCCCGATATAGCACATCGGTTTTAGCAGTGTGAGCCTGCATTTTCCTATATTCTCCACAGCTCTTTGGCCGCCGTCCACTGGCACTTGGCGAACATCTCGTCCGTCATACGGTTGCTTGGTTCCAGTCAATCTCGCATAAGCTCCGCTGGATATTCCGCTTGTTCCGCATAGAATCCATGAGCTTCTGAGGCATGTTTGTGGTCACCCTTATCTCTTTTGTTTTCTAAAAATGACGATTGTCTTCAAAACTGAATAGAGTACAGGTCGCTATTGCAACGGATTTTCTTGGATTTATTTTCTCTTCAACTTGTGGGTTATCTTACGATCTTTCCAACTCGACATGATGGTGAGGTTTTCTTATGGAAATGTCGTAAAGAATTACTCTATCTACCCCTACCACAAACGTATGAGTATTTCCAGCGATCTCCAGATGATCCGCTGGCTGTCACGGTCAATCTTTTGACTACTAGCTAGGTGACTAACTTGACTTTTCACTTTTAGGTCGTCATAGTCTTATTTGTTAGGGAGAAATTTTCTTCAGACTGAACACAAAGTTTCCAAGACACGGCTTCGTCTTTCCCAGTGGCTCATGCTTTTTGATGAGAAACAATCCTTTGATTGAAGCTTTCTATCTACTTACAAATTCTTTCACAACACACCTGACATCTCCGACTGACGACACCGCGTTCGTAGAAGCCTTGATGTATCAACCCCCAGCTCCGGTTCAATGTTCAGTACTCAGTAACCTCCATTTTGACATGTATTCCAATTTTCGCGTTTAGTCTCACCGCAATCTCGCTCAAATTCGCACGTCGCGTCTGGATGCCTGAGTGCATTGTCTATGGCAGTAATCAGATTAGAGAAAGACCTTCCTTTGATCATAAATTGTCGGTGTATCTTAACTATGGTTGATACTCAATCGCACTCTCAAAGCCAAAGGCATAACTTTTCTTCATTTTGGCTGGTCTCCCTGGATTACATACTTTGGTGCATATCACCCACTGTCTGAAGAAGTTTCTACGCCCATTGCAGGGTCACTTGCTAAAGGGCGATGGCATTGACAGATATATCCAGATTTCCTGACTCCAATGTTCGGTCAAGAGTAGACATTACGAAGGGTGAAAACACTTGTGATAGTACAACCCAGGGTTGCACGGTCCTGAACGTATCAAATAATAGCAGCAGTTGGAGTCCTCGTCGTTGAAGATCTTTCTTGCGAGACAAGACATACGATGATTCATGATTTTACAGTGTCTACTGCTGACTAAGCCACGGCTCGAGCTTTGGCGAACCTAGTGGTGAGGATGCTGATCCTGTAGGGTTCGCCTAACAAAAAGATGAACTTGTTTAATGCCGGAATTCAAATCTCCCAAGCTGAGTTGCTTCGAGAGGATAGCGCACGGGAAAGATTGGTAGTTTCGATCATAAATTCAAAAACATTCTTGATCCGGGAAGCGCGTCCAGTGGATGCGGCGTATGTACTTAAGTACAGAAAACCAGATACATATGTATGACATCTTGACATCTTGATAGGAGATCTGATCATTTTGATAGTCGACGCGAGCGAAACGTTGACTTTCGAGTTATGGGGCAGCAGACAGCTCTATGTAGGACGTGCAGAGTACTGGAGCCATTGCTGTGCTTGGCCCTCGAGGCCTCAAGAACAGGAAGCGGATATCCACGGGATCCAGGCTAACTGACAGATGGAACTGATTACTTGCTGAAATAGTGATTTACGTAAGGTCATGTGGTCGGAACTTTATTAGTTCTCGTCTATTAAGCACTTGTCTGTCTTTCATCTATCGCACGGCGACAACCCCTTTTGCCGCATACGACTACCCCAGAATGGCCGCCGACGAAACCATGAGTCACCATCTTACAGTCAATGATGAGGACGCTCCGGGACCACCGATATCAGTCCCTGATTCAGGGGACACTGGCGAAGGAGGGAAGCTCAAGATGATCATACAATTGGTGAAGAAATGCTTTGGTGTGAAGGATATCGCAGCAATGTAAATGTTTCGTACCAAGTATCATAAAAAATACTCATACAGTCTCAGGCGCCTCTCCCTTCCAGCATCCCTTTTGGAACCAATGCCTAATCTCGAGTACTGGCATTATCTAGACAGGCCGGACATGTTCGCTACGTTGCGTGTTTCTACTTTCCTATACATGACAGGTTGTCTCAATATCGCCATAGTATCAATGACTCTGATGACCCTTTTGAACGAATGCTGGCCGTTTTGAAATTTACCTTTACGAAAGATCTTAAATTTGTGGTATGTCTGTTATTCTTGAGGATCTGGATCTACTGCTGATAAGTTTTTGAAGCATGGCAAGGTTTGCAAGCCGTATAATTCTGTTCTTGGTGAACATTTCCGTTCGCACTGGGATGTAATTCCCGCCACCTATTCCTGCGAGTCGAATCCACATCTTTCTCCCCTCGTCTCGACTTCTCTCAGCCCCAATAATGTGCGAATCCATGAGACATCTAGCCTCAAGAGTGTCAAGAGCTCTAAAAGCACTTTTAGCAGTCTCAGCTTCAGATCTAAGACTGGAAATAGTCCCTCCACCGCAGCCACATCCCCACAGCCGCTTACCGGAATCGATGAAGTGAATGCACAAATGTCGACTCTTAATCTGGCAAACGGCGAGGAATCATCGCCCCTGCGTGTGGTGTTCTTGTGCGAGCAGGTCTCCCATCATCCTCCGGTCTCGGCTTTCTATGCATCCTGCCCTGATCGTCACCTTGAGCTCTCTGGTATCGATCAGATATCTGCCAAGGTTTCTGGCACGGCCGTGCGCGTTGCTCCAGGCGAGTTCAACAAGGGTCTATTTTTGAATATTACTGGTGGTCCAGGCAAAGGCGAGCAATATCATATAACCCATCCCATTGCTACGGTCAATGGGATTCTTAGAGGCAGCTTCTACGTTACCATTGGCGAATCTACTATTATCACATGCGAAGGAGGAAGACCTGGGCAGAAGTTCAGGACAATCATAGAGTATAAGGAAGAGGTAAGTCTCTCGCGTCACCTACCCCTATAACTAATCTTATTGCTATTCTGGCAGTCTTGGCTTGGTAGAGCTCACTTCCTCGTCGAAGGCGTAATACATATTGTACACGATGGCGAAACGGATTGCCACGAGTGGACCAAGGTCAAACATGTGCCGCATTCGCACGTTGTGGCAGTCTTTGACGGATCGTGGCGTGGTAATATCCGGTGGAGACGCGTCGGTCTCGGTTCCTACCCGCGAGGGATTTCGTCTGTGGCATCCTCGCCCTCGCCCTCCCACGTTACACTATCTCGAGGCTTAATCTCCACCCCTTCGGCCTCGAAGGCCTCGCTCGGACATCTCCATGATGAGGAGTACGCGACCCTTGTTGATCTGTCTGTATTACAGGTCTTGCCAAAGACTGTGCGTCCGCTTGAGAAGCAGCTTCCGTACGAGAGTCGGAAGATGTGGGCAAAGGTGACCGATCACTTGTTGAAGAAGGAGTACTCGGACGCGACCAAGGAGAAAATCGCGATTGAACAGAGACAGAGGGACGAGGCGGCAGAGAGAAAGAGGAAAGAGATCCAGTGAGTCGTTGTCTACAATTCAGGTTCCCATCTTGTTTATTCGATTTTGATGCAGATTTACTCCAATTTACTTTGAACGAAGCTTAGAGAAAGGATATTCATTATTGACACCGGAGGGACATGCCGCTGTCAAGGAGCAACTGGAAGAGGGCTGTCCTGACGACATAGAGAGATCAAAAGACGGCAAACCACCGTCTTAGTGTCCTTTCGCTGTTGCTCTTGCATCTAGATTGTTTATGATCATGACCCACATGCCCTTACACCTTCATATATATCGTTTTATGGGATTTTCGCTGTGTAAAACACAGTCTATATTACTGTATGTCTTGTACATAATGATTCATTTACCTGGTGGTAACTCAGTAGACAATGATTGATATCTGTTTTGGCAAAGTCCAACTCAAAGAGATATTACCAGGGATAGTTTTTCTTTTGAATGAATAACTTTAGCCGAGCTCGACAACTGAGCATTAGGAACATCTTCACCTGTCCTTGTTGCGTTACATATAGATTCTGACTACGGATGTGCAAGGTTCACGGCTTGGGCCGTGATGATGTAGGCCAAACAAAAGCATGCTTAATCCTGGATGTCAGCGACGACGACGTTCGTCGCCACCGCGCTAGTCATTGCTTTTCCATGGGTGTATTCTCTGCGTAGATCGTCTCTGTCGTGGCAGACAGTGGTTTCTCTCTTACTGTTAGTTCATTCATTAGCTGGCCTGCACACTCTACTTCTGCGACTACCACCAAACGTATTCAAAGTTCTTCAAGTACCACTCAATACCCGAACAGATGCGATACGCGCTTTACTTTTACAAAAATCAGATGCTCCAGAGATAGGCCCAGAATTAGATCAGCTCTTGAAACGGCTAGCCTCTTATGAAACGCGATCTTTATACTCGCGATTTGGTCACAACGTCATCGCGACGTGCTCGTATTGCCATTCGTTCCGAGATTTCGCGCTATACTTCTTACCTCGCCCAATCATGTCATATCTACGTGAGGTAGCATTCATCGGGGTGCGTTACGAAACGTCTTTTGATGCGTTACTATATACTAAATGTACCATTATCAGCTTATAACGATACGTCGGCGGAAGACAGCTGTCACCGTCCTTTTTCTGATGTTCGTGCTGGAGATATACATCCTTTTCACTGTAGAGATTAAGATTTTACCGAGCGATAGTCCCCAGCCTGCTTTCACAATATGGGTGAGTCCTCTCCTTGGTTTTGCCAGGATGAAATCGTCCATTGATAAATGAGAATACTTAGTGGCATGATGTAGCGCTCATTATACGCCACATCTCGTTTCTTCTCCTACCACTTGCCGTACACAACGTCTCAAGTTTCCGGATTCCTTTCATCTCAGGCTCCGCACTGTCATCTGATGTCGACACCTCCGCCCTCCTAGTCCAGACACATAGAACCCTGACACACCTGCTCTCTATACTACATCTTTGGAAGTATGGACAAGCCGCCACCATGCGCGTCCCAGAGCTTCGAGAACGCGCTGCCTCCTGGTGGGAAGAGGAAGCAAGAGTGGGCGCATGGATTCGCGAGGATGGTGCGGAGGGTCTAGATACACGCCTGAGTGTGCGTGGCGTCGCGAGAGGACTTGGTACCTCGTTTGAGAAAGGCGGGGAAGGAGTCGAGGAAGGGAAACTGCGGACGAGTGCGAAAGCGATGACGAAAGTGCTGATGATTGACGGTTTGAAACCAAGTCGACATTGGCAGCCTCGACAGGAGAAGTAGCTGCAGAATTTGTATTGTCCTATCATACTAATAT
This sequence comes from Termitomyces sp. T73sscA, assembly GCA_017657235.1. Taxonomy (NCBI): domain Eukaryota; kingdom Fungi; phylum Basidiomycota; class Agaricomycetes; order Agaricales; family Lyophyllaceae; genus Termitomyces; species Termitomyces sp. T73sscA. The sequence continues at coordinate 79,739 of JAGGAP010000054.1, read as the reverse complement.
ACAACATTGAATTCCATAAAGATCCGCAAAGGAAAATACGCGCACGAAATGGTTTCACAAGAATAATAGAAACCAAGTCTCATTGTCAACTTAGTAAAATCGGGGTGCCCATTCCCAGGTCCAGCCTACATATGGTTGAATTTGATCTTGCGCGCTAGCGAGATGCTGTAGCTACGTAACGACTCCCGAACAGTTTTTAAAGTTACGTCTCGGTTGATAGGAATGAGTTATGTGCATGGCACACATGACCTTCCTGGTAATCTTTTTCTGAATCGCTCAAACTCTATTGAACGCTTCTTTGGCATAAAGGGCAGTTGCTCTCCCTTGGGCTGTTCTACAACCTCGGTCGATGAGAAGACATTGCTGGTTACGAGAACCCTTGCAACCGTCGGGAAGAATTACCCACTGGAGCTTGTTGAAAGGAACGTGCAGTGTTTCTTTTCTTCCCTTCTTTCCTTGTTGCTCTTCACTCATACAATGGCGCCTTATCCCACACTGGTGATTGGATCTGACTTTTGTAAGAGTCCGGATAGTCACAGGATCCTTTACTTCTCATGACCTGCCAGATGACAATACCTCAAGCCTGCCGGCCGGGCGATGCACACACTTGCTAGAGGCGGAATGACGCCCTTATGTTATCGGACCTGACCCACGAACACCGCATCTGCAGTAGAAACACTGGGCTAGTGATGCCGTGATTAATACCACATTTGGGGAGTGCATGGCTTTCGAAGACCAATTCCTGGTGATCGGAAAAGCGGCGCTTGCAGCGTGAGTTCACATCTTACCATATTTTGACCATTCATAGCGTGTTCCCAGATATGTGACATTAGGCGCCCATTGAACGGTATTCTCGCGCTCAACTTGACACGCTTGACTACAGTGCCTCGATTTAGGCTTATGCTTCTTATAAGGCTTGAACTCAATCAAGGTGAAACTAATTTCCCTCCCTCCCTCACAGTCTTGTAGTATGGGATCTGAAAACTATACTGTACTCAAACACCTCCAAGAGCATCGCTACTACTTGCCTGGTGGGGATCTGTATTTCTTGGTATGTCTGATGACTTCATTTTCAAGATACATAATGTGATATTATTATTATTATTATTTTCAGGCGGGAAATCAGATCTTTCGAGTGCATAAATATTTTTTTGAACGCGAATCACGAGTATTCCAACAAGGGTTTCAGTTGGAAGGTCGTAACGGTGAAACTGAGTCGACGGCGATCGTCCTGGACCCAGACGTGACCCCTTCGGATTTTGAAAAGCTGTTAACGGTATTCTATAACAAGTCAGTGTAATTGTGACTCCAGAATAAGGGTAATTACGTACTAATATTTTCCTCAGGAAATACTCTCTCTATAACTTGTCGGTTGAAGACTGGACAACCGTGATCAAACTTGCCAAGAAGTGGGAGTTCCACGAGGTTCTAGAATTGGCAATACGGGAATTGTCAAAATTGGACGTATCTCCCGTTTCTCGCATCGAAATTTACCAGAAATACGACATCGATAAAAGGCATTTACTTCCTTTGTATGCACTGTTATGCAGCCGACCGCGGGCCCTGACCAAGCAAGAATCCGCGGTTATCGGACTGGAAACTACAGTCCTTATTTTCAGTGCTCGCGAACGTCTTCGGACTCGCCCATTGAATAGTGGTAGAAGTCCACTTCCCGCTGGCATAGAAGATAGTGACGTAACGGCTGTTGTTGTTGAAGTATTTGGTTTCTCTACCAGCACTTGAATTCTGACTAGACCGGTGATGATGATCATATCTTATTGACATTTGAATTTGAAATGCTTACTGAGTTTTAGATCAAAGTGGTCCCCAACAGTTCCGAGTCGTCGTAGAAGATGGACATGGCCTGACATATCTCGAATTTGTGTCTTAATCATATTATAAATCAATTCCCTTCGACGTCTGCACGCCTGGTTTTATCGTTGAGACGCCACACTCTGCAATAACAGGAAATTAGAAATTTTATCACTCAGATAGTATCGCATGACTTTTTATGCACAAACAGAAGACTACGCAGTCGTGAATAGTCATTAACTAAGAAAGACATAAAAGGCTCACGGAGCCTCAGGTCGTACATACAATACATGAAGCAAACGATCCAATATTGAGAGGAGTAACGAAGGAATAAATAATATACGTGCAGAGGGTGAATGCATAAGTCGTGTAGATCCAAGAAGATCAAAGCCAGAACAAGATGAGGAGGTATCAAGAAAAAATTCAGTACATAATCCGAATCCGCATTAACGTGATTGAACGAAGAACTTATCGATGCCCGACAGGCATATCCGGCATCAGATAATGAAGCTGCTTGCCCTCCACTCCGCCAGGCCCGAAGCTGTTTTTGTGTGCCAGATCCTGCTGAGCGAAGATTTCCTCACGACTAGCATTCGTCGAACTTGCATGGTTCTTATTCTTCCGGAGTTTCGACTTCGACTGAGAAGAGAGGGATTTCAAGCTTTCGCGCTCGGCACGCGTCGAGTAGTGGCCAGAGGACGCAGGCACAGGATGGGGAAGTACGGGATCAGTAAATGGCGTCGTAACTGGGGCAGGTGGAGATGCTGGCGCGGGAGACATCGCAGGGACATCATAGATCTCGTGGTAGGCGGGGACAGGCTTGCGTGTGGTCTTTCGTGGAGTGGGTTGTGCACTAGGTAAGGATGTATGGGGGAGGGAGGCGGGAGATGGAACGACAGGGCTGGCGGAGGGTGACTGCCCGTGGGCTGACGAAGAGTCTAGCGACGAACGCCACGCCTGTGATTGCGAGTGACGGTGTTCAAAGGGGCTGGTCGGAGATGCGGAGGGGGAATGCCGGTTATTGTTGGGTACATGAACTCTTGGATCGGGACCACGATATGGCAGCACGGAGAGTACCATCTCATCTGATGGTGAACTTCGGAATTTTTCCTCAGAAGGGGATCCAATATAGCCGCCGTAGTTGGCAGATCCAGAACGTGAGAGGTATGAGTTGATATCATCCTGAGAGACGCCAGCGCCGTTGGATTGACGCCCTGTGTTCACATATGGCCTTTGCACTTTGGACTCATTTGGTGAGACGTGTGAGTCCACAGAAGAAAGGCCACCCCAGCGTCCACCTCCTCTACCACCAGGGGCACCAACGTCAAATTTGCGCTGAGCATGGCTATGCGGATCACCTGGAGCACGGCTATGTGCCCGAGATCGTCCAGGACGAATGACAAAGAAGTAGAATACAACCGCTGCAATTACCACAACGACGCCTGCAACGATACCACCAGCAATTGCGCCCGTGTTGACTGGAGTGCTGGAAACTCCGCCGACTGGGACGACCGTGGGTGAGGTTGATGACTCATCACTGGAAGTGATTGATGCGAAGTCAGACGACGTGGCCGAGGCAGACAAGATAGAAGTCAAAGAGGTCGTGGAGGATACTGGGGAAGATAATAGACATGATGTGTTGGTTCCTTGTTGGATCGTAAACACTGAAGAATTGACAGTGTATGGAGGGAAGATCGAGGTCATAACAGCAACTAGGAAATATCTTCCTGGAGGGACGGGAAGGGCCGTCAAGTTGAGCTGTTCAACAGAGGGAGATACCGACGATGCTATTTGAACGCTTGGGTCGTCACGGTGATGAAGGCTGCGGATATTAGGATTGGAGCTATCGGAGAACGTTGGAAACGGTCTCGTCGATGTTGCGGTATCCTGGCTCGCATCCGCACGATGTAGGAAGAAGGAGAAGGAGCCGTCGGGCCCTGTATATACCCAGTCAAAGGTGGCTGAGGCGCATGATGTCCAGTTCGAATCGAAATCCCCAGCAAAAGCAAGGATGGGTGAGTCGTTCTGGCGTGTGGCAATATCAGTAGGGACTTGAGCCACGATCCTCCATACCACGGTCAGCAAGATCAGCCAAGGCATTCTTGCAGACATCGTCAAAGACATTGAGGGCGTTGAGCACGGCCGTGGCGGCTACGAATGACCGTGGCATCAAAATCAATTACAATTATAAGGAAGATTGCCGAAATATGCCGCCGATGTCGCTGATGTGGTACATCTTATGGGCAGTAGTGCTTTGATCATGATTTGTAATTCTCCACTAAAATTATGGTCCAATGGTCTAGTGGTTATGATTTCTGTCTTACAATGGTTGTTGATAAACACAGAAGGTCTCCAGTTCGATCCTGGATTGGACCATTTTTTCTCTCACTTGAAAAAAAAAGTGGTCCTCGGACTTTGCTTGCGTTTAAACACCGCGCGACTGTCGGAATCCATGGAATACCGTTAAGCTATGCGAGCCTCTCTGTGACTTACTTGTCGTTCATCGCAAGTTGAGGATCGAAAATGGCAGAATCATTTCTGTAGGGTTCCTTTGTCAACGCATAACGAGGGTTTTTTTCACTATACTTCGCGATAATCCACCACCAAATTCGCTGTAATCTGATTGATGGATTCAAAACCGTCAATGTATCACCCACTTCAACCTTAAACTTCTGGTCTCAATGGTAACCGGTAATCCTCTGGTGTGATGTTCTTCGTGTTCTCCATGTTGGTCATATTTCCGCTATGACAAAAACTTGATTACCTCATTCCATATGCAAGCATCTCTATCCGCATCAAGCCAACTAACTTTACCTTTCCCAAGCAAAGTTACATCATAACTGGGTCCTCGAGGGGTGCCAATATTGTTCCGCGCCTAGCAAGGATATCTTCGTAAATTGCATACCACGCGCTGATCTCTACTATCGAAGCAGAATATTGTCGACGACGAAAAGCGTGCAAGTTAAGGACGGCGGCCTTAACCCCGACATGTCGACTATCGCTGGCGGAAGCAAATAGTTGGGGAAACAATAATAATGTTTGATAGAGTCTGCAATGCCGGGATCATGGGCAACAACTTCCTATAGCTAGCCGATATCGAAGAGAAGTTGTTTTTTGACAATCATATTAATAGCAACGTCAAGGACCGTTGTTTGACACAACTCTGCACCACCTCTTCTCTCTCGTTGTTCCGTTTCGCTCGTTCGTCTAGTCACCGTTTTTCTCATCATAGCAGTGTGGCCGTATCATCTTCTTTGTTACAAGCCTATCCGATGGAATCTGCAGTCTTGCAGAATGCTTGTTTAGCTTCCAAAGATTTCGTGATACCCGTCTTCAAGGTTGACATCCATCAGGCGCTCTGAAGCAAGTCCATCGGGTCTCCTTGCTAACTGGTGAAGAACGCGCGGAGTCACCGCAAATAAGGCATCTCCGGACCCTACAGGCACGGATCTCTTCCGCGCAGACATGTTGGTAGCCATCTCGCAGCTCAGAACTCCAGGACCGTCTCGTCTCCAGAAAAGGTCGTACCTATGGTGGCGTTCCTATCTAATTCCGCGGCGCAAACGGGTAAACGAACACAATGTGAGTAAATTGGTAAGTGGTCTCATTTCCATCTTTCTCGATTAAATTCGAATGCTGATCTCGTTGAGGATTTGTAGTACGGATTATAGAGAGTTCGTTACATATCATAAAAACTTTTTTTGCTCCAAATATGGCTGTTTGATTTCATGATCTCTCGGGATTGATGTGGATTTTGAAAACGTAGTGCCTGTATGCCCGAAGCCCGTCCACAGCCATTTTGTTCAGTTTGTTTGTTTCGAATTCATCAGGAAGTCAGGATATCCATTTTCGCATGATGTATGGCCGAAGCCGTCCACAGCCATTTTGCTCAGTTTGTGTGTTTTGAATTCATCAGGAAGTCAGGATATCCATTTTCGCATGGTGTATGTAATTGTACGTCCACCCACTTCCACGATATCCTTGATACCTTGTGATTCAACTTTGGTCATGATCTACCGGACCGTCATGGACATAGGCTTGAATCTAGAGTGGAGCCCAGACTCCACTCCTCCCACTGCATCTCACGCGAATAGGGAGAATATACCTCACAATCTTCCCAAGGTGCGATGCTTGGAGTACTTGATCAAGCTGTCATATTGTAGAAGCGATGATCTCGAGGGCAAATCATCCTCCAAGATAGATCTTCCAAGATAGATCCCATGCGAAAAGCTCACCCGGAACTCCCCAGCGCTATTTTGACAGCCTGCGAGCTCTCAGACCGTTTTCTCTGCGTTTTTATCATGCACATGGTGACGTCCCACTAGAAGCTTGCTCACGATAAGTTGCCGTCGCGGCCAACACTTGTTATCGTGACATGTTTGACACATAAGCTATCTTAAAGAACTGCTGTCCAGAACATCGCGGTTGACTGCAGTTGACTGCGGTTATAATAGGTAGATATGGCTATTGATATAGTTAATAGATCAGCTTGATATCATATACCAGTCGTCACCTGGTGAGAGAGGTTTTGACCTGTTAACACTATGAGACAGTGTGATCAAGCCGGAAACTTGGTCTCCCGGACTATGTTTGTCTTCAATGGTAGAAATCCTGAAACATGAAAGGCAGCAGGCAGTGTAAATGACATCTTCTCTACTAACATTCGGGACACTTGTTATCTGAGGAAGGAGAAACTCTGTACCGCGGAAAGCACACGATGCTAATTGTAAATAAATGGCCATCTCCAGACGTTGATAGAAGGCATTCCGTTCTTGGTCGATAAGGAAATCATTGAAACAATGAAAATCCAAATTCAAGGTCACTAGGCCTGATATGCGGCGTTAAACTATGAAAACATTTGAAATGTTATATTTAGTATGTTACATGTGCACACCTTGGGTAAAAGTGCAGAAGCACACAAAAGTGCATAACACCGTCGTCTGAATTGGCATATTTTTAATCCATCCATCAGTCTTCGCAAAAGATAACACATTGATCCCAATGGTCCAAGAACCCCATCTGTGAATCCTCGGATTTTCCTATCCACATCGCGTTAGTGCATCCCGTATTTTCTCCTAATCGCTGACCACGCAGGTGCCACAGCCGAGTTACGGGCAACAAATACACCCATGTCTTGTTCAGGTATTCGATTGATGTCCACCCTGTTCCAATAGCGAGAAAGCACGTAAGTAATATCTTGAGCATCACCTTCCGAACCACGACTAGGAAGCAAAATTGGGAACCATCATAGCAAGTCACGAGGGATACGTACATGATCCATGTCTTCAGCTTCGCTCGAATGAATTCTGAAATTGTAAGGAAAGGAACACCTTCAAGTTTCATCACAGTCATGTTATCCAGATGGCGAGGTCCTGACTCTCCAGCAGCCAGTATCTCAATCTAGTAGCAAGCCCGGGGGGTCATAGAAAGTTAAAGATCGTGAAGAACTAGCTTACATCAATAGGCGGAATTAGGCGACGGTATGTGGCGTGAAGTCTAGAGATGATATGGTTAGGAGGCTGGGTAAACTGGGTATGCGCCAACCTGTTGGTCCATGGCGAATTTGTTGTTGTCAAGTCAGCGTTGTCTGCAAGTGCATCACGAACCCGCCGGAACGGGTGCGTATGACCATACTCGACTATACAGAAGATCTCCTAAGGATCAGGTGTAAGGACATGAACTCTGCGCGAACGATGGGATGACTTGCATGGGCCTGAGGAGCATTGGATAGAACTGCAGTCAGGACATTCCCATAGAAAGCATGGGGGATCCCGCCCTTATGAAGAAGATATGACAGAGCAGCGGCGGCTTCCAGGAGTCTTCGAGTTTCGGACATGGTAGCAAGGAGAGGAGAGAGAGATAACAGCCTAGTGCATGTTATAAGTGAGGAGAGGCGGTGGAGAAGGACCCGGCAGGTGCTCAATATGTAATAAATGTCTGTGACGAGTGTAGTCCACAAAGAATTAAAGCAGATGCCAGATCTTGTCATTCATCTTGTAGCCAGAAACGGGCATGTCCGATCAGCAAAAAAGTACCAGCAGTTTTTGTGGCAACGTTCCAAGTCCGACAGGGGAAGCCTCGTGAACATGTGTGAACCTTTGAAAGTAAGGGGTGATGAACAAATCGCAGATCTACATTCGGTCGACAGAGGTAGGCAAGGTGGAGTAGCGGATCACATAGCCGTCCATCGGGGTAAGCTCAGAAGTGAAACGCTGAGATGAAGGCACATATCCAGGATCGAATATGGACATGTTTTCTGATGTGGAGGAGGCAGGTCATGTTGCCGTAACAGCGTGACACGTTACGGTCATGTGAGTCTCGCTGAAATTTCCTGGCGCTGCGCTTCTCGTCAGCGCGCTTCCCGAGGGCTTCTATCTTGCGCATGCATACAGGGTTCTGTGCTACAGCTTCCAGTCATGTAATGCGAGAATTTCGCAGAGTTGCTGCCACAGACTTGCGCTATTATATAGGTCAACGATGTTACACAATGCTCTACCGGCCGAAAGCCACATGTCTCCCGTTAGGAACGAGGAATAGATCACGGGCGACCCAATTGCTGAACCGGGCCATTTCTTGGACTCCGAAGAAACGTCCTGATGAGCACCAGCCTATTGACCAGCTGCAGGATGATGCAACCAAGGCTGCAATACTTGAGAAGGTCATGAAAGGCCGTCAGCCCACGGACCTCATGCTGCGCTGTGAGTGATACGGTTATAATATCCTTCTTTGGAAACTCAATCTCTTATAGGTACCATTTTGGATGCCGAAGGTCAGTTTGACTCACTCAGGGTAAATTTCTAATGCAACTCTCTTTCCCCAGGTAATGTCAAGACAATATCAGGTCAATTCAAAAAAGCCGATCTCAGCTCCGAGCATGGTCTGAACGTGAGGAAGATCGACTAGTCCTTCATCCTGACCCTGGCTAACAGGATCGTCAAGCCTCGTGACCTGCGCAAAATCGACTCACGAGTCCCAAATCTTGTGCCAACTATACTTGTACGAAAGGAAGCTATATTGGTGCGTCTCTCAGCCACATAAAATGCTAATATCTGACTTTTATAGCTCTAGATCAACATTCTCCATATTCGAGCTCTTGTCAAGTCTGATGCTGTCATCCTCTTTGATACCTATGGTTCCGCTGATTCACGACTTCATTCTGTATTTCTTTACCATTTGGAGGTTAGCGCTCCACTATTTCCCCTGTTTGGTTTCATTCACCATGCCAAAAACAGCACAACCTGAAGTCTAAAGGTTCCGCGTCTCCATATGAATTTAGGTAGCTCATCTTCAGGTTTTACTTTCACACGACTTTGATAAAATTTACAGAGCTCTAGAATCCATTCTCCTATCTGTCCTAAGTGCTCTCGAGGCCGAGATGGTCTTCATCCGCAACCTAGTCGGCGGTTTGCTGGCAGAACTCGATGATAACATTGATCACGATCGATTCAAACGCTTGCTTCATTACTCGAGGAAATTGACCAGTTTCCAGAACAGAGCCAGTCTGGTATGTCCCCTTGTTTCATCGGTACAGAAAAACAAGCTAATTGACTCATAGGTTGAAGAGGCTCTGGAGGAAGTTTTACGACAAGGTCATTGGACTCATTACAAGACCGTTTTTACAGGTATTTTTGACTGACAAATGATCGTTTAGATGACGATATGAATGCCATGTACCTGACTGACAAGAAAAAGGGAATCGTTCGTGAACTTCAAGATCACGAGGAATTAGAGGTATTGTTAGAGTCCTTCACCAAACAAGTGGAGGAGATAGTAAACGAAGCGGAAAATATCCAAGTACGTCCCTTCACGACCTCTGGAAGACCTCACTAACAGTGGCATAGAGCAATGTACAATCCACTCAAGAAATCGTTGAACTAATACTAGATTCTAATCGTAATGCTCTGCTTGCGCTTGACTTACAGGTACGATATAGTCCGTGTTACTAAGACGTTCGACCTAGATTGTCTAGGTGTCCATTGTCACGATGGGTGTGGGCACAGGTGCATTGATCGGGGGACTTTTCGGAATGAATGTAAATTGATGTCATCTTCCATGCGAGGGTCGCTGAATAATTCTCTGAAAAGTTGACAAGCCACTTCGAGGATCACGCATATGCATTCTATGCCATGTCTACAGTGTCTGCTGCACTAGCGCTTATCGTAGCGTCGGTGGGATTGAGAAAGTAAGCTCCTCTTGTATCTCTTGAAATATTGATAAGACTTGTTGATGTCACGCATTCCCCAGACTGTCAAAAATTCGTAAAGTCGGCCTATCATCTAGTCAGACGAATCGAAAGGCCCAGAAACCTTGGCTCCCACTCCCACTCCGGAAGAGAAGCCCCGATGGCTGGCTCTAAACCTCATATAGACTTAGAAATTCCCGGTTGCGCCCACATCCCACACTATGTATGTATGTTGCACGTGTCCGTGTTTTTTACTTTCACACAAACGGGGGGTGATATGTGTATACCCATTCGGTCTGTTTTCGAGGTGTTGATCTACTCTCCGGGTCATCGCGATGTCGACAGAATATGATACGGAGAACATCGCGGCTTTCCGCAGCGTGCTCCCTGATCTTCATGTATTTAGATCTGAGGCGAAAGATCGCCCAAATCGATGTTATCAGATGATCTTTGAAACATATTGTAGGCTTTTGTTCCCACCTATTCAAACTCTGAACGCTTATGAAGCTATTGCTCTTTCGATCTCTGAGGCTTCAGCAATGAATGTGTTAAGAACAGTCGACAGTTGAGCTCTTCGGGTTGGGTATGGGAACCGCGAGGAGACGATGAGTGTATGATATGATTTACAATCTCCCAGGGCCACATCAGGGATTTTTCACCCCGGGCAAATCTGTCCTCATGAGGATTGATTTATTGCAAGGCCAGAGACGCGTGTTTGAGGATGCGATTGCGAAGTCGAGCCGCCACCCCTCCGGAGACTTTATAGTGGCGGTGTCAGCCGCAACGGGAAAGGGTAAAGGCCAAGCTTGACTCATGTCGACCGAGATTCGACTGTTTGAGAACATTCAGACTCTAAGAAACGTTACCATGTGATATTTTGCATAAAGCCGGGTTGGTGCGAATATGAAGGGGCAAATGCTTTTCCAGAATTCGAACGGAAACATCGGACACATAGCCGAAATGAAGGAAGGAATTAGGGGTCTCAACGTTAGTGTGCAGACTCAAGCTGCGCGATAGGTGAACACAAGTGGACATGAGGTCACCAGTAAGCGCAAGCTCAGAGTAACTTTCCTGAACCCAAGGAACTGCAGATCTAATCTGGCAGTTATATTTCGCAAGATTTGGCGAGATGTGGTCGTTCTCGATCAACGGATTGAATGTCATGTAGCGGTTGGAAATCACAGTACGTGAACAAGGCAGCAGCGAGCACAATCGCGAGTCAATCAACACCCTACCTTTAATTTGAGTCAGAAGACTCGAATCATTCCTCCATGAAACGCTGCACTTGATAGATTGAGCGGGTGTGTTCTCATCGTCGTGCGAATGTCATGGCAGGCCCTGAATATTGAATATTGGATGAATGAATGAATGAATAAAGAAAGGGTCGCAATTCCAGTGAATAAATAAGATATCATTCTCACCACATGTCACAATGAAATTGCCACCGACATGCGAGCTTCGGTGGAGAAATAGAAGATTCCGGTTTCGAGGAGGTGTAACAAAGCCTTAGCAATTGGCATGCACATTGCCAAGGGCAATTGATTACAAGGACCATGGATCCTCTGAACTTCGTGCAGTGAGAATGGCCACGTCCATCAAGAGAACGAGCTGCGGGCTCACGGCCGTATGAATACCTTGTCTGTGGGTGCTAGAATAGAACCTGACTATAATTACATCGATTTCGTGTCACTAGAGGTCGCCAATATCTCAAGAGATTTCGCTCGCCATGGGAAGCGGTCTAGCTAGGTTAAGGCAGAGCTATTGACGCAACGTCAGGTGATGATTGCGTTTGAATTGACGTTCAAAAGTCATATCATAGAACCGAAACGGTCTAGGTATGTAGGTCCAAGGTAGGTCGTGATGGTGCGGATGGACGGATGGAACTTGCGCCCTTGAAGTATGTCCCTGATGTGAGCCACTTGCCCAATTGTCACGCGCGTTCTTTTGTGTCCTCCAGAAAGCAGCTCCGTGCAAGCCAGGTTTCTTTTCCCGAAAAATAAAAACTGTTGCAAGACTCAATATGATTAACTTGCCGATAGGTATAAAATTCAAAAGCTCAAGAATGAATGTTAATTCCCCGTCTCCCATAATTTCTCTCTTCTGTTGTCTGATTGTGGGATATTGCACCATACTAAAGTCAAGAACAAAGGGTACCAACAGGTTGGTTGCCAATAGAAATAGAGTGAAGTTTTCACCTCATTTATACTACCGACTTCGTCCTAGTATGAGGGGTGACAAGGACACAATATGTGATGAAGGCGGAGTCGGTTGATGTCCTATTACAGGTAAATTCTGGAGTCGCCAGCCAGGAAACATAAGGTGCAGGTGGGATCCGACCTTGATTCGCAGAGGTAGGTAGGTAGAATGTCGGAGTTATGACTTGGGGTTTAGCGCGAGGATTGTGTCATTGACAAGATGGTGATGACGGCACTGGCATGGAGGGGGTAATGGTCCATGGATGGAAAGGGGCTTGTTCTGTGGCTTGAAACTCTGGTTTATGGCCAAGCATTTTAGAATCTGTGAGAATGGACAATGCAGTATACCGTACCATAGGACACTTATATATTATGTATTCCAAATGAAATGAATGATGTTTGAATTCACCCCCATTCCGACTCCTTTATTTCTGCCATTTGTGATTGCAACTTCATTCACGCTGAGCCGCTCATCCGGACCAGTGCAAGCACACTATCTGTCGGGGTTTGTTACTCGGATTGTCATTTCCTTACTTAGTCCCATGTAATTAGCGGGATCGCACCACGATTCCAATTCATGTCTTGCTACGCCAGTATTCAGGACAACCTCATTCTCACAGAGCAAATCTACCAATGGCCTATCCTCATGCATTGCCTTGCGGCAGAGGTCGTAGATGAGATCATGAGCGACTTGCCTCCCGATCAATTTTCCCAGCTGCATCATTACCGCTTCACTTGTAATTGCTCCTTGGGGTTTTTCCAGATTTTTCCTCATTGCTTCAGGGTGAACTTCAAGTCCGTTTAGAATCTCTTGGGTATGCGTCAAAATCGCGTGGGCCATTGTGCATATCTGGGGCAGGACGATCCACTCAATCTCCCAAGGTCCAGTACTTCGTTCATGGTCCTCGACCATTGCGTCGAATAGGGCGGCATTCAATTGCTTCACTGTACTGCTCATTGCTGTGATGTATACGCTCGATATCGGGTTCCTTTTCTGAGGCATTGTGCTACTCGATCCACGATGAGCATAATATGGTTCAGAAACTTCTCCAACTTCTGTTTGCATGAGCAATTTCACATCGAGCGCAAACTTGGCACACGTTCCAGCTACCATCGCGAAAAAGGAGCCAATTTCTGCAATTCGATCTCGTTCTGTATGCCACGCAATTTCCGGAACGTTCAAACCCAGTTCTTTGGCTAGTTCCTCCTGGACTTTGAATGCAACACCTGTATCTGAAATGGTTGCAAGCGTCCCAGCTGCCCCTCCGAATTCTACGACTAGCAAGCGCGGAAGAATTTCTGAAAGCCTGGTTTCGTGACGTTTGAAAGTAGCGAGTAACCGTGCCAGTTTCAAACCAAAGGAAATGGGCACGGCCTGCTGCAAATTAGACCTGGCCGCCATGGGAGTAGACGCGTGTGTATGCGCGAGATTTCGAAGGATGTAAGTAATTTTCTCTAATGACTTGGACACCAGATCACACGTGTCGCGCAGTTGGAGGATCGTCGCAGTGTCTGTCACATCCTGATAATTTGTTATGGTCACTTCTCTATGATATGTACAATTGCGTACCTGTGTTGTGGCTCCCCAATGAGCCCACTCTCCCAGACCAGGTTCAGCTTCATTCACTAATCGAACAAGCTGCTTCACGACTGGCAACACAGGATATCCGATTTTACGTGTTTCCATTTCCAGTTCCTCCATGTCAATTAAGTTAACATCGCATTTTTGCGCAATTGCATTAGCTGCCATGCTTGGAATAATCCCAAAACGGGCTTGGACCGTGGCAAGAGCAGATTCAAATCGGAGGTAGTAGGACGTGCGAGTCTTATCTGACCAGATGGCTGATGATGCGGACGAGGAGAAGATGTCCCGGAAGACTGAAGTATCTGTTGCTGTGGACATGGGCGGGCTAGAGAGATGCGCCAGGGAAATCGAAGCAGAAAACAAGTGTGAGAGTTGAGATATGTAGACTGATTATAATGACGTTATCTATCCAACTTATTACTTCTTTTAGGTGGAGATAAGTATGATCCGCCAACCTCCTTTTCTGTGAAGAACAGGACTTTGCAAACATAGTACTTGCCAAATCCAGTATTCCACGAAAAAAATTTCATAGAATTCAGGACGTCTGCTAGTGATTGCCATATCAGGCGACGCAGACTCTCACCGCACTTGTTGAATCCTCCAGTGCCTCGAAATTGGCTTTTATGGACAACAAAACGAACTAATAAACGAGAAAGCAGAGAAAGGTCGATAAGGTAGCTAAAAAGGACGAATCGGCGGTGCATCTGGTAAAGTGGGAGGGTCGAATCATGTAAGACCATCCGCATCATAATTCAAAGACACAAAACCGAGAAATAAGGAGATAGCGAATTCCAAAACAAATGAGAGAGAAATGCAACAACTCAAACGCTCCCAGTCTCATTCCACGCCGTTGATAACAACTGGGTTATCAACAACAACTAACGAGTAGTAGGCGGAGGGTTGAAGGCCGAATGCTCGTCCTGCTCCGAGGGTGGCTCCTTGCCATCCAAAACCCCAGCAATCATCGACATTGTGCTCTCCAAGCTCCGTCTGCGTGTACTGGGGCTCGTCATAGTGGTTCCCAAGCTAGCCTGCCTCGAGTGCCCGCGTTTGAATCCGCCTGGGCTCGTTGGGCTCGTTGGTGAGTACACCGCTGACGGTGTACCTGGCGATCCTAGCGAGGTGTCAATCTGCGTGAGAGCACCGGATTGTATTGCCTCTTCGAGGCCGACAGTGACGCCATTGGGAGACACAGGTATTGGTTGAGAATCCGGGTTATCGGAGGGAGAGGCTGGCTGTGACGATAATATGGCTTTGCCTTCTTCTGAATCGGCATCGAAGAGTTCGGGAGGAAGGCGTTCGTTCTCGATATCTGATTTGCGGCTATGAAAGGAGAATGAAGATACAGGTGTTAGGATAATCTTAAGGCACCTACGCGTCATCAAAGCCATTAATAGCATCCTTTATTCCCTCTGTGCCAGAGGCCAACGTTCCATAAGGAAGCTTGTTAGATCCTGACACAGCCTTAAGCTCAGAGACCTTCTCGGATTCCTCCCTGTGAAAGAGTACTCGTCAAATGGAGCAGGTGACAGCAAAAATGCTAATGTACCGGAGTAGCGCGAAGACCCGAGCCATTCTTCCGACAGCCATAATCTTGTTCTTAATAACCTTTCTACGCTCCAACGAGTCTTCTTCTGCAACAGATGATGTTGGTGACACTGCTGTAGCCTCGTCATCACCCTCTTCCAACTCTTCCTTAGTGCATGTGTTAAGCACCGCGACCAACATGTCAGTGACTATCCCAATATTAGAAGGGACCTGTTGTCATGCTTCAAAGGCCCACGTACTTTTCTCTCCGACAAAAGGTAGACTCCAGGTGAAAACATCCATGAAGTTGGGCAGCCAATAAGGGTGTGGGGTGCAATTGAACTGCCGAATGTTCATGACGTTGCTTTCGTATTTAAGGACTGCGGCCTTGTTGTTGTATACATCCAGGTAATTGGGGGCGGAGAAGATCGTCATTACTGACGGGAAGCCAGTCGTTTTCGTTTTGCGGTACATGCGGTATCTGCAGTAGAACCAACAAATCAAAACTGACTTTGACGTTGATAACCAAAACGTACCCAGCATCTTGTGCTTCGTGCGCTCGAATGATGGAGAGAAGATTGTTTCTTTCAAGGAACTGACATGCCGCCTGATACCTATGTGCTCCGTGTCACTCACAGTATCTTTGTCGTGGAAAATTCGACATACGTGAAGAAGTAAGAGCAACCGCGGACGTGATTGTGCACGAAGCTCTCCGTAGATCTCTCATTGCCAAAATCCTCTACGGGATCGGCCCATAAAATATCACACATCAGACCATGGGTCGGTGGTTCTCGGAAGCGGTCGATCTATCGGATGGTGAAAATATGAGTTACACATGGAAAAGATATACGCACAGCGCGAATATCATCAAGGGTGTTGAGTTCGGGGGAGAGACCGCCATGTATACAGAGAAATTGTTTATTCATAATAGCAGCAAGAGGTAGCGCACAGAATGATTCTATGCATGCCTCGTAGATGCGTTCGGAGTATTTATGTTTGCCTATGCACGTCGGTCAGCAATGGACGAAAAGTTCATAAGAACAAGCGCAGACATTCAAGTTTGAAGGTAAAATAGTCGGTCAAATGTCGGCACTCGTGGTTACCGCGTAGCAAGAACAGAGTGTCCGGGTACCAAATCTTGAGGGACCATAGATAAAGTACGCACTGCAAAAATTATCTCAGAGGCGCATTTCTGCGAAGTGTGATCATCCGTACCTCGATGCTGAAGTACCCCCGATCGACATAATCACCAAGGAATAGGTACCTTGTATCAGCGGGGCTCCCTCCGACTTCGAAAAGTTTCATTAAGTCATACTGGACGAAGATGGATTAAGCGTGGGGTTAACACAACATAGGTCGCGGAATCCTCACATATTGCCCGTGAATATCACCGCAGACTATAGTAAACGTTGTGAGAGCTGTGTTGTCGAATAAAAAAGAAGAAACACGCCTGTTATCGGCGCATCCACTTGCAACACGTTAGGTTCCTTCCGCAGGAGCTCCGTAGCCGTCTCCAATATCCACATTGCATGCTCCTCGCTTATCCTCCCTTCGCGATAGAAGTGGTTCTTTAGAAACGCAATATCTGGTTTGGTTTGATCCTCGCCATGGCGGTGAAAGAACTGTTCATTCGTGGGCATCTGCATCGCTGGAGCTTGAACCTGCATGGCGATTGTTCGTCGTTTGAGTCGCAAGTCACTCTAGGGAAAAACGGGCAACGTACATCCTTCACGACCCGCTCTTGTGTGCTAACGACATTCCCATCTTCCAGGGTGTGTTGAGTCCAGTCAACACTAGTTGGATTCTGCCTGCCCTCGATCCTGTCCTCGATCTGCGCAATCGCCTTATCTACATGAGAACTCATACTCGTACCGAGATACGGAGTTTGTCGACGAGTAGAAAGAGGGAGCGATGAAAGAGGAAGACAAGGACAAGTGCTAGTCCGTCGCGAAACGTGACAATTGAGGAAGATCAAAGACTCGATCCTAAGCGCTTGTTTTTATCAGGTGTGAACCCGGCGCGGCACGAAGTTCATTATTTACAAAAATGAAAGAATGGGTGTGTTTATTTAACGCTAGATTATCATTGCTCCTCTCCGGCTCCAAGTTTAAATAAAAATCAGCAGGATTGAACAAGCAATCTGGAATGAAAGTCTCAAAGCACATTAGCCCATGATGATCAAGACTCCATGCTATACACCTGGCGATTTTTTCTTACATTGATAGCTGTCAACATAAACACACTACAGTCGCTGTAGTGGGTAATCACGAGACCTCCTGGGTGAAGTGGTCTCAGACCTTCGAGAGCAGTGGCCAATTTTAAAAAACTCGTCAATGGGAGTGGTAGATATATACATATTCTTTTGCAGCTATGAGTCAAAATATACACCGAGCGCGCCTTTTGCGACGTTAAAGCCGAGAAGAGATATTATGTAGGCGGTAAACAAAGGAAGGAGAGGTGATAAAAGCAGCTCTGAGCGGATGAGGAACGGTAAAGCTGTAATTTGTGTCAGGCAAGGCATAGGCAGTGTCCAGACGCAAGTAAAACATACCGTTCAGGCCAAGATAAACTCCATATGTATACTGAGCGAATCTACAGGCCGAATATATATCAGTAACGATCCTATAATAATGAGACAAAGAATGGACGCGAAACATACGCAGCCAGATAGAGAGTATTTCCTACCCAAAGGCAGACCCAGTTGTCTTTAGATATTATGGGGAGCAGAAAGAGCTGCGCAAGATAAAGAGCAAGGTATAAAGGAAAGAATGCATTTGTATGAACATCAAACGCATAGCCCCACTCAACTTGGGAATCGGCGAGTGACGTATGTGATGGCGGAGAGAGTAACATGCGATTCGAGACGAACCTAGGGGTGCTCGTTAATTTCCAAACACGTCTTAAAAGGATTATGAATGACCATAGAATGGTGGCAATAACGAAACCAGTCAAGAGATAATCTCGAAGTATCATAAGAAGGGCGAGCTTGAGAGTATCAAGGATGCCATATGAATACACAACCGACCATGCAACCGCAGCGACTTCGAAAGATCTCAGCAAGAGATGTTAGAGCTCGAAAAAACTGACTCACCACAGAGACACGCAGATATTAAGACAAGAATAGCGGGGTCATCTCGTGCCCAAGTATTTTTGGTTTCTGGATCTACATCAAGTCATGCATAGGTATAAGAACGGGCGACCAACGTTTATGGAAATAGACATTTCGATAACTATGTTTATAATTCAATTTTAATTCACATGGTACGACCAAAGGAAGCTCACACTCACACTCTCCGAGGTGCTAGGCAAAGGTATGTAAGCTGCCACGCCGCAAGCTCAAAATCCTACACAATCTTTCAGACACAGAGGATATAGTCGAGGAGTCGAGGAGTAGTACACACCATCTGATGAAAGCGATGTAGTCGCCTAAAGATGGTAGGAATGCGCTGGGTCAAGCTACTAGAGTTACGGTGCATGTTTCCATCTTCAGAAGCGCTCGTCGGGAGAATCATCGTATTGTAAGCAAATCTCTGGCGTAGAAACAAAGCCAGCTTAATGATCCAGGTCGGATACTTTAGAGAATACGCGGCCGAGGTACAACACGGTCAAGCACGTCGCCAGTCACGTCGATGGAACGGGGTATTTTTGATCGGAGCTTAAATCAATCTCTCAACAAGTGTCAAACTTCCCACAGTCTCTACCACTGTCCTTGTTACTCTCTTTTCTCTACTCAACGACAACCAATATGGAGGAAGAGAACGACGTTCTAGACTGGGGTGCAGAAGATGAGGAAAGCAAAAATCAGGACGGCGGTAAAAATGGTGCAGCCGATGCCCGTTCAGCTGCGGGTGACAACGACGATGCTGAAGACGCAGTTTCACTTGGCGACGAAGAGGAATCACAGGAATTCTACCTGTATCAGCAGGAAGAGCAGAACGCACCCACTTTAGATGCGGAAAACAGTGAAGTGAATGTCGCGCCACGTTCCATAGGCGCCGACGATATACCTTCAACCGCGACTCTGAGTGGGCTTCAGCTTGAGGATTCATCCCAGGTATCGTCCTCAAAAACAGGAACACCTCGCAGGAACAGTAGCAGCCGCCATTCTCCACAGCCGACTCTAGCTCCAAGGATAACGCATGCTCTCCCTCCCAAACCAGTTGTGACGAATGTGCCATTCCTGCCCCCTTCCCATCCTTCTATAGTTGAGGCAACAGCAATGTCGGCACCAACAAGGGCGTCAGGTCGCAGTGAGTCTCAACACAGCAAGGTTCATGGAACTTCGACATCGACTGTATCTACTACAGGTAACGGAAAAGGTCTGACTTCGGGGAGTGAACTTCCACCTCTCCCTCGTGGCTGGGAAGCTCGTGAAGCGCGAAGCGGATCAGGAGGCACCTACTACTACAACGTGCGGACCCATGAATCCACCTGGACTCGTCCCGTGAGCAACTCTTCTTCCTCTTCACCGAGTAGGCACCTCCGTGGCGACAGTGCTCGTCGTCGTCGCGGTAGTGACTCATTCTTGGGAACCAAATCTTCGAGTCCACGACGATCTGATAACTCCCATTCTCAGTCCCAGGAACCTTCCCGACACTCCAGGCGCGCACAGCCACTTGATAATAACCATGTAACAGATCCGCAGACAACCGCCCCTACAAATGCAACCATGATGTCTTATAATGACCGTCATTATCGTCCAGGAGCTGGAACAGACGATACAAATGCTAGTGGTAATACTAATGACAGACTCCATCGAAACCGCGAGGACGTGGATTCACGTTTCAACCCGCGATCAGATCAAGCATTCACGCCATCCCCTGAAGCCTCACCGCGTGCTCGTGAGCGCCCCAGATCTCTCTCCCCGTTGCCTATGTCTTCACAGGTCACTTCTCGTGGTCGAGACTCTAGGCCTACTCGTCCTCCGCGTGCTGCACGTGGTGGTCGTAATGGCAATACTGATGTAGATTCTACTATGTACAGCCGTGACCCATTACTAGGCTCATATCCGGCTCGAGACAGCTGGGATCAAAGTAACGCCTACCAAGAGTCTCGCCGTCACTCACGCCACTATCATGAGACACCTTATGACATGCCGTTTAACGACAGACTACCCATGCTACCGAGAAACGGAAATGCAAGGGCTCGCCGCGAACGAGAGCCGATGCGTGAAGAGAGCCAAATCATGCCCGATTCCAGTACGTTATCCGCCTCATCCCATCCTCCCTACCTCCACCCTCCGTATGCGGGCACGGCCACGGTGGCATTAGTGCTCCGCGGGCGAAGCGAATCGATGTTGTTTCTGCCCAGGCTTGTCTTGCAAAGCCTGATTGAGGCAGCTCACCGTGTGCCGTTGCCCTTGTTCTCCGTTCCATATTCCTCTCGACCTCTCTCCTCTCCTACTTTGTCGACTTCAAGGACGCTCACTACGGATCATTCTTTTTTTCCCCTTCCCTTCCCCTTTCCACCTTTATCGCATGTTGTATCAAAACTATGTCTTTTTTCAAATCCCCACCTATCTTTTTTTTTGAATTCATATAGGGACCAGATCGCCACTTCCAGGCAAGCATGATGCCCACGTGCGCCACAATGAACCACAAGATGCCCAACATTGGTCTATACCGCAGTCGCGCGAACACGAAGGTCACCAAACGACATCCAAATCAGTCGGGTCACTTCAATTATCGGCACACCTACCCCCACAACGCAGACGCGACCGACCATCACGATTTGGACAGCAACCTCTTCCGACAATACTGCAACCTGGACTACCATCTGCCCGGCTTTCGCCAGTCGAACTGCAAACATATCCGCATCGGCCCATGGAAGAGGATGATCCATTTGTGCCCGACGACATTAGGTCCCCACCTCCTCACGAACTTCAGCAAAGGCGTGAAGGTCCTGATGAGAAATCATCTTTATTTAAAGCATCTGTACAAACTGCAGAGAAAAGTCCTTCTGCACCAGTATATCGCCAGATTAGAGACTCAAAACAGACAGATGATGATATGGAAAATGCATCTTCCTCCGAGCAACGTACGTACCATCCCACAACCCCTCTTCCATCTACTTGACCGACGTCTTGTCTGCTTTTCCTTTCACTTTCACTGGAAACGTCTATCTCTCGTCCTTTGTGGCATCGTATCTAGGTCGCGCTAGGCCGCCGTTGCCAACCCAGGATGCCGAGTTCCATGAAGTGTCAAATCGACTACGTGACCGCTTCGGTCTGATGCCGCCGGATCGGGCTCCTCCAGAGCATCTTAGAATAAAATTTAACCAGGATGGGCAACCCTCGGTGGGATTTCGCGATATACAGGGACCGACACGTGGCACTGTATCGTTTGGTTCTCGCTCTCGACCTGTCGGGCAAGGTCGGAAATACGAAGAAAACTATCGTGAAGATTCTATAGGATCTGCCTATCGGCGACAGAGGAATGCCGATATGGTGCCATTTACATCGGACGCACAAGAGAGCCTCAGGAAGGATGTTGAATATAATGTTCAAATGAGGCGTTTCCCCGATGCTGCACAGGAGGAGGTAGAAGAGATGATGGTTCGCGAGTCAAAGTATACAGGGGTTGAGATGGGTCCTCCCGTGGACACTAGACCTGAGGTTGAAGATAAATCTACTGAACCTGGATATCCTCTACCTTTAGGTCAAACGTTTGCTCCACGTGGGCCACGGGCGATGCATTCATCAGTCAATCAGGATGAGGTTTCATCACCTATCATCCAAGGAGGCTTTGGCCCTGGACTACGTGGGGGGAACCGTGACCGATCACCACCACCAAACATGGGAAGCCGTGGAAGGGAGAATGGTGGATGGCGGGAAGAACGTGGTGGTCATATGTTCGAGAGAGGGGTAAGTGCTGGAGATCGTTAACTTGTTTGTCGACGTCTTGACTTTATTTCTAGGGTCGTCGAGACCGTGGTCGATTTCACGATTATTCTCGCCCACCGCCGCCCTCCGCTTCTGGACCGAATAGCGTACCCATTGGAAATCACAGGAAGCAACCTGTTGGTAATGAAGGTACTTCCGGACTAGCTGTGCGCATGCCAATCGGACTCTCTGTACCCGAAATGGTCGAGACGAATCAACGACAGGCGAGAGGTGGCGGTGGCATGAGAGGTGGTGCTGGCGCTTCGTCTCATCCACACAGAGGAGTGCAGTATGACAGGGTACGTCGCTTTTTCGCCTTCGCCCCTCTTTTCAATACATGACCAAGCTTTTGCTAGGGTTACGGTATTGATCACGTAAATAGATTTCGATCTGGGAAATTTGAAAGTGATGGACCACCTACGCGACGGGATAACAGTCACCCTGTGCGTAGCCTAACCAACATAACTACGACGTCACTGATCAGTTCTGTAGCCTTTTGACAAGCAACTCGAGACTGGTGTATCACAGGGAGACCACTTTTCGCCTAGCACTCGTGTATGTTTTTTGAGGTTTGCTAAAGTTCTGTCACTGATGAGCTCCAAGGATGCACTTTACGAGCCGGCACTACCAGATCCTGCGAGGTTGGCTAGGACATGGACCCCTCGAGGTGAAGCTCCGCCTCAAGTATTTATGGGAAGTTCTGGTACAAATATGAATGATCGGCATGCGACATCACCTTCAATTAGCAAGGCATTGCCACCATTCCTGGATACGGGAAGACCTCACAATCGTGATCGGCCAGGAAGTTCACGAGGTCGACCTCCGCCCATCCCCCACCAGGCAGACCGATTTTCCCGACAGCCGAACGAGTCTCGCAGAGGCCTCGAAGGCCGGTTAAGTGACCGCTTCGATGATTCTGCCTCGTTGCATCAGTCTCGCGTATTCCCGCAAGTTACCGACCAATCGAACTACTCAGTCAACGGAAGTGGTTTTGGCATGCATTCCTCCGACCCCCCTACAAGAGCTGAATCAAGGAAGTCTCTTCCAGAATTTCGCGATCTGCCTTTTTCCAAACGTGTTTCGGACAAGGACACGAAGGTACACGAGCGTCATCAACAGGAATCTTTTCATTATTCATCCCAGTCCTACGTCCCCCACGAGTCGGATATGTCGCATCGGAATCGCGATGTAGATGTTCTTGTGGATGGACCACTGCAACCGCATTCAAATGTTGACCGTGATGAACATACGGGAAGGAACCGGCATTTGGACAACCGACCAGAGATGGCACGGCGACCTGGGTCTTTGCTGGAGAGACTGGAGATGGGGAATGATGACAATATTGGACAAGAAGAGCCATCGCTCTCCCGATCATTGAGCGATCGAGTTCAGGTACCTTCGAAGCGGGAGAGAGATGATATCGATAGGTTTGTGGCAGACGATGCTTTCGGTTACGACGATAGAAAACCTACGCCGAAGAGACCCCGTCGAAAAGGCAAAAATCTGAAAATGGGTCAATCATGAAAGCTTTTTTTTTTAAAAAAAAAAACCATTCCATTCATTCATTCATTGTTCGTATATACTCAAAATCTTGCTATCCCCTACTTTTACATGAACACAGAGTATTACGTTTCACTTGATAATGATTTCTGCATTCACATTTAATGTCGGATCCTTGGAGGTTATGAGAGTTTGTCTGGCTAGTGCATGCGGGAAAGCATGAGTTAAGATGGTTTTCGAGTTCTAGAATGTTGAAGCCGATCTGGTCTCGCAGATTCGGCTTTCCCGATGGGCCCAACGTGTATGCAAGCTTATGCATGTGGCGCCGATACTGATAGTCTATGTACATGTTCTCGCCCAATTTTCGCTCTCTCTGGTCCACGGGAATTTAATTTCGGCTGTATACTTTATGCCACGCCGCTCAGAGTTCATTGTAGCTTAGGATAGATAGCCTTTTCTTCCTGTTCCTGTTTGAACTACATATGCCTAGTGTTCTACTAATTAATGAATGAAACGGGGACATTGTTGCATAACGTCGTCGTGCGACGACTTGTGATTTTCACAATGTCTTTATTTATATATATGACCTGCGGCAGATAAATTTGGGAACTGCGAGGTCACTGAAGGGTTGGTTGGGGTTGGTTCTTTTGACGTAAAAAGTTATCTGTAAAGTAAGTAATTAAATCTTGCGCATGTTTTTTTCCTACCTTGCAGCGCAGCTGGATGATTTGATATGCTCCGAGTCAGACAATAAGAACCCGAAGCGACCTCGTTGCGAATAAGGGAGGGTTTTTTACACAAATCTTGGTTACATGCATGCAAGTCATGAGATCTGATTCCATACCACCAGAGTCTCAGTCTCAACAGGCATAAATCCGAGCCAAACGACGATATCAGGTCGGGGTTCTAACCACTCCACTATCTCTACTTAACATGAGTAGACAGGGAGGGAGGGTCCTTTGTAGAAAGAGGCAAACAAACACATCAAACAAAAAACACGAAAACATGAAAACATGAACAATAATAATGAATGACCACCGCAGGGGTCGAACCTGCAATCTCCTGATAACAAGTCGTGTCCGATCGTAGTCAGACGCGATGCCATTTCGCCAGGCGGCCGTGAACATTAGTAACGTGATTCGCGTGATAGCAGTGCGTTGTATGTCGTTACTCCGGAGGCGAGACTAAAACTCCTCGCTACTTCGCGAGCGACTTTTATAAAAAAACGTCCCCATCATCAAAAGTTAATGTGTGTAAGGTAAGTACAAGATCTGGTTTGTGAAAGTAGATATTTAAAAATAGTAATTGTGAGAAGGGTATGGTATGTATCCAACCCAACGAATTAAAATATAATCAACCAATAAACCGATACCGATACCGATACCGATACTGAAGCTACGGTGCATAACTATCAAAGCACAGCACACATGCACAACGTCAAAACATGCAAGAAAAAGGCCCGCCCGCCCGCCAGCCAGACCGGGGAACCACGCACGCAAGAAAAAGGAAACGAAAAACACCTCAACACCTCAACGCCCAACACCCCTCCTCTCAAGCACACCAACCATATCCACAACACGATCCCTCGCGTCCTCCAACACCTCGCTCTCCTCAAACACCCTACTCCCCAACGCGCGCCTCAACCTCCCCACATCCCTCGCCTCGTCCCCGTCCCCGTCCCCGTGCCCGTCCTGGTCCTGCCGGGCAGGACTCGGCGGGGGACTCATCAGCGCCGAAGCGCCACACCCACACTCGTTCCCACTCAGCCCCGCACCGGCACCAACGCCAACACCAGCGCCAAACACCCGACGAAACAACACAACAGCCTTCACCAACGCCTCTTCCCCCTCCCCCTCCCCCTCGCCCTCCGCGTCCCCTTCTCCCCCCTGCACGCGCAACACACCTTCCCAACCAGGGACCCTCCAAAGCCGCTCAAAGCACCTCCCGAGATCACCCACGCGCCCCCCGAGCTCTTTCGCAGCCTCAATCGTCCGTCTCCACTCCGCCTCCTCGCGCTCGTGCTCGTGCTCGTGCTCGTGCTCCTCAGGGCTAAAATCCCCACCGCAGACCGCATCACGCTCGCGCTCGCGCTCACGCCCCACACACCCGACGAACAACCGACCCAAATGCACACGCACGCGTTCCCGCACAAACGTACGCCCCAACACACGCATCGGCGTCCTGTGCTCTTCCTCCCCATCCCCATCCCCATCGCTCTCGTGCCGCGGGACACAAATCCTCTCGACACACTCCTCGACACCCATCTCAAACACCAGCCGCTCATACTCTGCGGCGGTGCGCACACGTACGCGCACGCGCTGCGCGCCCCACACCGCACGCGCTTTCGCGCGCGCGAGCGCGCCGAGGGGTCCCCAGGAACAAGAGGAACTGGAGCTGGAGCTGGAGCTGGGGCCGTGCAGGACGAGCGCGGCGGTGCACATGTCTGACGGGGACGCGGTTTGCGTGGATATGTTGTAGTATACCTGAAGGCGTGCGAGGAGGGTCATGGGTTCCACTGGGGAGATCAGGTTAGATTAGGTTAGCTTGGATTGGCGAGGCGAGGGGAGGAACGGACGTACGTGAGAAGATGTATGATTCGCCTAGACGGACCCAGTCACTTGTCGTCCGTGGTTTCTTTTCCTTGTCTTTGGTGTTGTTGTTTTGAGTGTCCGCGTTGGTGTTTGTGAGAGCAGCGAGGACGGACGACGATGAACGCCGGAGGTCCACGCCTGCCCAGCTCGACACGCATCTAGCGAGGACGAGTACAGAGACAAAGAGGTGAAACACCTGGATGGCGTACGACACGTCCCAGGCGCCTGCGGCGCCCGCACCCGCGCCCGCGGAGGCATTGAGAACGGTCCCCGTGTGGACGTGCACGGGCGTCGACGAGGTGAGCGGGGAGTTGAAGAAGGAAAAGAGGGCAAACGTCGCGAGGAGGTACTGCTGTGGGGTTTGTTGTTGCTGCTCTGTCGGTACAGGGTCGGGGAGAGGCACAACTTTCCTCGGTCGCCCGCGTTTGCGCTTTTCAGGCACAGTCCCGTCTAGACTCACCACGGGCTTTTTCTCCTTCTTTTCTGTTTTAGCTGGTGCCAAAGGAGAGGACGCCGACGAGGGGGAGGTCTTTCCCCTCTTGCGCTTCCTCGCACCTTCCTCATCGTCATCGCCCTCTTCCTCCGAATCGTCGTCATCAGCCTCGCCCTCGTCGACCTCGTCCTTTTCTTCCCCGCCAAACATCTCCTTCCACTCCTTCTCCCACTCTCTGAGCAGCGCAGGGCCGCCCACGAGCCCCGAAACGAGACTCTTGAGCCCCGCCTGCTCATTCTTGAGCCTGAGCTCGCGCCGCTTGAGGACACGGATATACTCGACGGCCTTGCCGAGGACATTCGCCTTGCTGCACTTGCGGGCGACCTTGACGCCGTCGACAAAGCCGCGCTCGTCGACGACATCCTCGCCCAGGGTGTACGAGCGCAGGGGGTCGCCAGAGACGAGGACCTTGTTCGGGGCGCGCTTCTTGCTGGCGTCGCGGTCATCGACGACGCGCAGCGCGGGCACGGCCATGCGCAGACTTTGGATACGCGCGTTGAGGTTGGTGCGGTACCGGCGCTCGATGGTTGTGTGGCTTGTTTTGGACCGGGGCTGGTTTGCTGATGTGGGCGGAGGGGAGGGTGTGGTGGGAGGCGGGGTTGATGCTGCGGATGTGCTGAGAGAGTTGGAGGTGGGCTGGGGCATGTGACGCGGGAGGCGGGGGATGGGTAGTTTGGGAATCGCGGAAGGAGGCGCTGTAGTTGATGGTGCCGTGTTGGTTGAGGACGGACCTGGTTGTTGTGTTTCAAAGGCTTGTAGTTGGGCCGTCATTGGTAGAGCGAGCATGACACCGGCAGATTGGCGGACTCGTTCTGCTATGAGGGCTGCTGGGTCGGTGGGGACAGACTCTGGGGCTGGGGAAAACGAAGACGCCGAGGAGATGCTCAGTCTGCGGCCAGTCGAGGACTGCATGGACGAAGAGTCTGACGGCGAGCTCGGGTCGTGGAGGGGAAAGGGAAAGTACTGGAGTGCGCTGGGGTTGATGTAGTCCAAGTCCATGGAGAGGTCAGTAAAGTCGATGGGCACATATGGTTTGGTGAAATCGGCATCGGGCCAGGGCTGGTCGTCTGTGAGGAGAAAGTTGAACGGGTCGTCTGCAGAGGACATGATGGCGGGCGCAAGACAAGTGGTCTGACTTGAATTATATCCTGAATTATATCCCACACGTGATCATCTTCGCCATGACCATCGACTTTAGTCTGTTTGGGGGCGCCGACAGTCCGCGTCGCACGTTTGCTGCGCGCGAGACCAACGCCGCCGTGCATCCGCCGCAGGACCCCGCTGACTTTCTCTGGCTGATGACCGAGGAGCCCCACCGCACCCGTCGCCTCGCCATCCTCAAGGCCCATCCCGCCGTCACCAAGCTCATGGGCTACGAGCCCCGCACAAAGTACATTGTCGCCCTCGTCCTCCTCCTCCAGCTCGCCACCGCCGTCCTCCTCCGCCGCACTCATCCCCTCTCGCCGTCCTTTGTCCTCGCCGCCTACGTCCTCGGCGCCACCGCCAACCACAACCTCTTTCTCGCCATCCACGAGATCACCCACAACCTCGCTTTCCCCGGCATCGTCCCCAACCGCCTTCTCGCTATCTTTGCCAACCTCCCCATCGGCATCCCCTACTCTGCCGCCTTTAAAGGTTACCACATCGAGCACCACAAGTTTCTCGGCCAGGACGGCATCGACACCGACCTCCCCACCCGCCTCGAGCTCCTCTGCCTCAACAACGTCCTCGGCAAAGTCTTCTTCGCGTGCGTCCCCCCCTGTCCCACCCGCGCCCACTGACACCCCCACCCAGCACATTCCAGATCCTCTTCTACGCCCTCCGCCCCGGCTTCGTCCGCACCCAGCGCCTCACAAAATGGCACATCCTCAACCTCGTCGCCCAGCTCCTCTTCGACTTTACCCTCGTGCGCACCCTCGGCCCCCGCCCGCTCATCTACCTCCTCATGAGCAGCTTCTTCGCCGGCAGCCTCCACCCATGTGCCGCCCACTTTATCGCAGAGCACTACCTCTGGGACGGCCTCGCCCAGGAGACCTATAGCTACTACGGCCCGCTCAACATCCTCGCTTACAACGTACGTCTCTCCCTCTCCTCCTACCTACACAACACCGACCCCATCCAGGTCGGATACCACAACGAGCACCACGACTTTCCCTCTATACCATGGACCCGCCTGCCTGCCCTCCGCGCCCTCGCACCAGAGTTTTACGACGTCCTCCCCGCCCACCCCTCCTGGCCCATGGTCATTGTCAATTTCATCCGCGATAAAGAGGTCGGGATCTTTGCACGCGCAAAGAGGCTTGCTACAAAGGACAAGTGTATTTGAAGTACCAATATACCTACTAGCGTTAGAATTTCCTGTCCAATTGAACACTGACACCCGTTCGTTCATTCACAGCCAGCACGGGGGGTGAGTCTCACAGACAGCTTACCCCGGCGGTGTACTCAGTCCGCGAGACCTGATCCGTGACGGAAAACAAACAAACAATCTCTCTCTCTCTCTCTCTCTCTCTTGTGCTCTTGCTCTTGCTCTCTCTTTATTTTTTCTTTTGTTTTTTTTTTTTTTCGGGTTTCGCGGGGAAAAAAGGCAGGTGCTTCTACTACTGAATGCGCGGAGAAATCCATCTCATTGGGCCTGCCGCGGGGTTTGAGGAGAGGTTGGGGGAAGGCTTACGTAGGAAGATGTGGCAATTACGGCATGTATGTATGTACTCGATACGCCGCCGCCGGGGTTCTACAAAGGTTGTTTTCTGTTCTGGTTTCTGATTTCAAGCAACGTTGGCCGCGCCCGCGCGCGCGTCGTTTCTGGCTGGTTCTAGGGTTCTACCGCGGCATGCCTATGTTGTTGTCTTCCCATCCATCCATGATAAATACTGATTACTTGGGTTTCTGATTCTGATTCTGATTTTGATTCTGGATTTTTTTTTTTTTTTTTGACCTTGCAAGTTAAGTTGGTTGCCAGTGCGCGCGCGGGTACGTCCGTCGGGTGTCGTTCGAATTATCAAAAATAAATAGATAGATAGATAGGGATAGATCATCGTGCGTTCCACCGTGGCACCGTAGTACCGTGGTATACCCGCGCGCGTGTCGTTTCTGGCTGGTTCTAGGCTTCTACCGCGGCATGCCTATGTTGTCATCTTCCCTTCCATCCATGATAAATACTGATTACTTCCGGCGGTGGGGTTTCTGATTCTGATTCTGATTCTGGATTTTTTTTTTTTTTTGACCTTGCAAGTTTGCTGCGCGCGGGTACGTCCGTCGGGTGTCGTCCGAATTATCAAAAATAAATAGATAGATAAGATAGATAGATCATCGCGCGTTCCACCGCGGTATACCATACTACATATTAGTTCTATAGTAGGGGGGGTTTCTGATTCTGATTCTTCTTTTTTTTCCTTGCAAGCAAGTTGGCTGTGCGCGGATGGGTCCGTTATGTCGTTAGTTTCCGCTTACCGTGGCCATACTACTTCTACTTATGTATAATAACATGTCCTGTTTCTTTTTTAAAACTTGAATACTGCTTCTCATGGCACCCCCGAGGTCGTGTATACTACGGCCTGCGCACGGCGCCTCCGAGTGAGATAAAAGTCTCGGAGGACTTGAATCCGTGGGTTTTCCCTCTACTCCGACGTCGTCCTATGTACTATGATACTTGGTGCCGAAGAGCCAAATGTCTAGAGCATCTCTTCAATCATCGATCAAGCAAACAAACAAGCATCTCGGTGATTTATTTTGGGAATGCATGCAGCTTCTGGGATAAATAGGGCTTACACTCTGATGTAGACGAGGATTGAATTGATACCGCTGGGTATAGTATACTGGGTTGGGTTTTACGTTGCTGATATGTATGCAATGCAATGTATACATGACATGACATTGGGCGTCAAAATCAATCAATCATCCGCGCGCGTCATAATGTATGTATGTACATAGTGTTCCTGACGCAAATGTACTTGTCCATCATGGGTATGTATTGGTGTGCATGTATGGCATGGTTGGAATTAATAATTTATCAAATCGGATGCTATGGACCTATGTAGGGATTCTCGGGCGCAATCATAGCAATCAGCGCGTGTGACTGCAGCGCAGCGTGAACGGATCCTGTCGCCTAATATAGTGCACACAGCAGCATGACGCAGCAGCACCTTTCGTCCGTCGTCGCCCAGTGGCACAGTTGTCCCAGTTGTCCCTGTCCCTGTCCCTGTCCCTGTCCCTGTACCTTCCGCGCTTTGCGCCCAATGCCACTGCACTGCTTGATATAACCAGGGCAGTTCTCTCCACCCATGCACAGCACGGGAAATTTACTGTCATCCGTCTGGAGCCCCCCCCCCCCCCCCCTGGGGTATACACCGTTAAGCGTCTACATACCACCAAACTAGACCAGCATAACAGCGACGGCGGACAACGACCGTGTGCCAAGGCGCAAAGGGCTCTTGGCCGCCGCACCTCGCCTCGCCTCGCCTCGCCTAGCCTGTCCGATGCTTCCAATTCCCCCCCAAAAAGAGTCAACACTCGGACTATGTAAGCACCGTAAAGGATATCCAAACAAGTAGTACAGTACTTGCCAGAACGTCGATGTCTTTCCATCTTGTTTTTTGCATAGGGATGGTTCCAGCCTTACAGCGACAGGAAGGAACTCGTCGGCCCTTGCGATTTGCCGTATCCGTATCATCATTCTCAGCCCCTGAGAGTTTACGTCGAATGCCAAGGTTTTTTCGGGCGGCGGAAACGTCACAGCAGCTTGCGAGAAATTGACCTTGATGAAAAATAGTCTGTTCAAGGTGTTCCCAGTGTGCATGATTGATATAGGACACTCGTCTCAGTGCATAGTGCATGAGTAATCTCCGTCTTTGTGACGATGGCTCATGGAACCGCGTACGAGGTGTGGCGCAACACATTGACAGTCAATGACGAAACGGCACAGAAATTTGAAAAAAAAAAAAAAGGGTGAGGAAAATCCGGACGGAGACTTAAATTGCAAAAACAATGCATCAACCGGGAGTCGAACCCGGAGCTAGGCCATTCTCACAGTGGGAAGACCCAATGTTACCGCTACACCATTGATGCTTATGTCTTGAACTTCGAGACATGCTATGTATATCGAATCAGACACATCTCTAGAAGATCTTGTTGTCATAGGTCTAAACGACTGTTTTGTGTACGGTCATGTGTTTCGATGCCATGTCTGCAGTCGGTCATAACCGGGACGCATACTCGTCAGACCGACAATGAGTATATATATACGAGTGACGAATTGTATATTTTTATATAAATACACATCCATGATCGGAGTTCCCATCAAGTTGTGCATCGACATTTTACCAAAGGCACGAAAGGCCGTCTTGCTCAAATAATGCGAAACGCATCTCGTCTTCAAACTGTCTCAATCGACATGGGCCTAGGATTCTCGGTCGCCTTGGGCGTCATCATCAGCGTGTGTGACTGCAACGTGAACGATCTGGTGGCACAGGTTGTACCTTCCGCGCTGTGGGTTTGCGCCCAACTGTCAATGCTTGATATGACCATGCACAACACGGGAAATTGACTATCATCCGAAGTCGATCTGGAGCCCCCCCGTCTCCTATATAGCATGCGCATCGCACTGCGTTAAGAATCTATCACCAAACTAGACAAGCGTAACAGCGACGGGGGACAACGACATGTGCCCAGGTGCCAAGGGCTCTTGGCTGCCGCGCCGCGCCTCGCCTCGTCTCGCCTGTCGGATGCTCGCACTCGGACAGCTGCCGTAGAGGATATCAAGAAGGGCGGTTTGTTTACGTACAAGTACAAGTACTTGCTAGATGTCGATGTCTTTCCATCTTGTTATTGCATGGGATAGTTTCAGCCTGACAGCGACGGAAAGAGTTGTCGGCCCTTGCGATTTGCCCGTATCATCATTGTCTGCCCTGAGAGTTTACGTTAAGGCCAAGGTTTGTTCGGGCGGCGGAAACGTCATCAGAAGGATTGTAGCCGACGAAGCAGCAGCTTGCGAGAAACTGATCTTGATGCGTTTTAAAAGTATGTATACACCACTCACTATGCAAGGTTGATAGGCGACCCGTTGTAACGTTTTGCCTAGAATGGAACACGTCGGAATGGCAGACGACGAACCACCTGTCCCATTAGATTCAACGACGTTACCTTCTGTGACCCGTTATGCAGAGTGGACAAGGCTCTCATAACTACAAGTCATTTCCATATCGGAAACGGAAACCCAAACCGCTACACTCGTCTGAGTAAGAAATTTCGGTCTTCGTGACCAGTCCTCCATTTCGGTGTGTGAAGTGTGGCGCAACACGTTGACAGTCAATGATGAAACGGCACAGTAAAAGGTGACAAAAATGTCAAATAATGCATCAACCGGGAGTCGAACCCGGGGCTAGGCCATATACCACCTCACCAGGATGGGAAGACCCAATGTTACCGTTACACCATTGATGCTTGTACGTTTCAAGGCTCACAAACATAATATGTATATATCACGAATCAGACTCATCTCTCGAAGGACGCGCGACATCGCGTCCGGACACGTGACATTTTCCGATCCCTGCCCGTACTTAGCCAGTTTGCTCTGCTCTGAACCAATACCGATTTAGAACTATTTTTCAGAGGTTTGTTTCAAGGTCTTCAGAACTTTTCCGTTGCTAAACGACCAGAAAAATTGACCGTTGGACAGCTCTGATGGTTTGGACAGGTGCCAAAACGTTTCAGCACAGGCTGTGGTAGACGCGATCCATGTTTCTGGAGAACGCTTCACTGCGTGCAGCTTAGCCTACAGGCTGAACCCCATTATCGTATCGATTCTCGATCAACTTCGCTTAGTAGGCGTTTGGGTCAGGAACACCCTTTGTTCTAGTACATTGCACCACATGTGGAGGTTGGCTGCTGCTATCAATATCTGACCACGGCTCCGGGTCTTCTCACAGCCTCGGACTCGGAGTCATTATCCAAGCGTCTATGTAATGACTTCACCCTGCCTGCATATGGAACTGTCAACTAAATTCCCTAAAAGGTGGAAGGTTCTCACCCCGGCTAAGTACAGCAGGGCTTCTCTATAAATAATAATACGGCTGTAAACACTTCAATTGTACCACGACTTTCTTGCAATGCCGCACGTACACCTTGATACACCTACTGGACCTCTTGAGGTACACTACTCAATCGCGACGCCTACCAGTCCTTCTAGCATCTCCATTGTGCCGCAACTACCATGTGTTCTGTTCCTTCACTCTGGATACTCTGGTCACGAAGCATTTGAATGTACGGTCCCTCTGATCCTCGATACGCAACAACACTGAGACCTCAACAGCTCAATTCAGCGATTCACAACTCCGACACCAATTCAATCTAATCGGCGTTGACATGCGAGGATACGGCTTCACCCAAGGTCGCATCGTGCAAGAGGACTATTGTCCGGCTGACTCGGCAGACGACGTTTACCGGTTTCTTGTGAGTGGCTTATAATCTAGCGTATGATTCATTCAGCGGTCTGTCGGACACCGAGCCCGAGGGATTCACTGACACCTTTTTCTGATGTATAGAAAGCACTTGACCTTCCCCCAGTGCACATATTCGGGCTTTCCATAGGCTGTTGCGTGGGCCTTGAATTCGCATCAACCCACCCAGAACTCGTCCGGTCACTTACGCTCTGCTCACCGCTTCCTGCAACGGAGGTGCGAATCGATTCTTTTGGAAGTAAAATCCATTCCTGGTGCTGATCACGATCTTTCAGCTTGAGGACATCGCGGCTGGTCGCCGAGAGGTATTTAACCTTTGGGTTCAGGCTTTTGATCATGATGGCCGCGGACCGCCTGGAGGTGACTGTGACATATTGGAAGACCTCACTCTCGGCATTCAACAACTTTGCTTCAACAACCAACGGAGCAGTCTCAGCGATGCGTGAGTTTGACGGAATCAATACGGATAACCTGGCATGCTCATATGTCATCAGTCTATCTAAAAATTCTCTGATTACGGCATCCATAAATCGGGCTGGGTCACCACAAGCAGTGAAAGAGACATATCACGCAACCGTTGGATGGTTCCTTAGACGGAGACCCCAATCTCGTGAGGCGCTATCAAGAGTTCGCACTTGTTCCGCTTGATCATTCCTCTGACTTACGAAGATCGTTCGACAGATTCAGTGTTCCGTTCGACTGATCCACTGTGATGACGATGTAGCGTACCCGATACAGTACGCAGAAGAGCTGGAAGATCGGTTACGAAATGCAGGTATCACAGACGTCAAGTTGTTTGAGGTTCCAGGGCCCCACTATGGTAGCGTCGTAAATCCACAAGCGTGAGTGTCTGGCTAGATTTATCGGGTACTTCGTTCCTGAGTGCATCCAGAATCAACCCGATACTCCTCGAACATGTACTTTACGCGTCCAAAGATGCTGGCGGCTTCCTGACAAACGGCCACCAAGATCACCAGGCACCTATTGAGCACATAAAGATGACAACTCCATTCAGTAAGCGTCTCGCTGAATATGGCTACAACCCCAATGAGGAGGAGGACGATTTGGTCGAATGCTATTTAGAACCCTGATACTTACTTCATCTTATCCGATAAAAATCATACCTATGCCATGGTACTCTTATGTATCTCTACTCATACCTTGAAACTGTCGTCGTATATGTATTTTTAGTCTCTCTAGTACGGTACCGAATATATATCTTGAACATAGAAGCATCCTTATCATCGGACAAAGACAACTCCGAAACAATTACCTAGTGTTCCTTGATGAATGCGGTATGAGAAGAGTTGAAATGATAAACGCAATAGAAATAATATCAATGACCGTTCTGTAAGTTACCTTGAGTGCCCATCGGAATAGGGATTCTTCCGCAGTCCTTTGATGCTGAGCGCTGAGCGGGTGATCGCGTCGCGAAATTCAATAAGACATAGCTTTAGAAAATTTTTCTCTCTCCGTTTCTGTGAGCTGATCGTTTCTGTCTAAGAATTGGCTGAAATGGGAAAGGGATTATAAGGCACCTCTTTGAACTTTTTGGGATTCCAATGGACCCGAACGTAGTCTATGTCTTCACGAGGCATCCACCATTCCAGGAAGAGAAAGAAAAGACAGTCGACGATCAATATCATAGTGTATATTGGGCCTGAAAAAGGTCCGAGTTGTATGGTCCTATAAGGAAGTGCCTGAACAAGGTCGTGTCAGAAGGGAGTAGAAATAATTGTTCTACCGGTGCATGCGCTCCCACAAATCCATCTGTGGAGACTTGATAACGGCATCGTAGACCTTTTCGGTTCGTCCTGCAACGTCTTCCCAATTATAGAAAGTCTTGACACGTTCGTGTGCTTTTCGGGGATCGTGTTTTCCCGCCGAAACGATACCAATAGCTTCAGACATGGCGCGGAACACATCTGGAAACCACACTGATCAGTGAGCACACTAAGACTACGGTACTCAAGGACACTGAAGACAAACCGTCCTCTTCGGGCTCAGCGAAGCTAATCATGTCTTCGGGAAGGATTTCGGGGACACCCCCAACACGTGTAGAGACAACGTACAGGCCGGCACAGGCTGCTTCGAGAATTGCGATGCCGAAAGACTCTGTGAGAGAGGTGTTCATAAATATCGCTCCTTGATGCAATACCTAGTGATATCCAACGATCAGAATTTCTGCATATAAAGCGGGCACAAGGTCCTACAGATCGGACGTCACTATGTCTAACAGGCCCAAGGAGTTCAATACGATCTTGGAGCAGATATTTCTCCCGCATCTGTAGGAGATCAATGAGTTTGGGGCCGTCGCCACCTAGGATGCTTGTTATTTTTCTTGTGCTCTGGACATCGGTAAAAGAAAGTTTTACCGACTACAAAACGGACATTAGGAAAGGCAGCGCATATTCTGGGCGCGGTCGCAACCAGTAGATCAATACCCTTGCGGTAAGCCAAGCGAGACAACACAATAATGGTAACTTTGTGATCATTTAACGAATTAGATAGGACTCTGGTATTTTTTAGTTTACAAGTCTTACTTGTCTCGGTGAGCTTCGGTGGAACCGGTTTAAAATCGTCTGCGATGAGAGCGTTGGGGATAACATAGACATTTTGTCGCACGACATGTTTGGAAGAATCTTGTGGGTCTGGCTCGAAAAGTTCACCACGCAAAACTGTGTTTTCGCGACTGGGAAAAAATGACACGCCAATCAAGAGTGGAATGGTTATTGTGATATGCCGAATACCTACCCTGTGTGAGAGACACAGATGACAGCGTCAACATTTTTGAGTGTCCCAACAAGAAGCTTGTTCGTCAAGATACTTGCGGCATCATCAAAACCAAAAAGACTATGGTCCGTGAAAACAGTGCGAATTCCCATCAAGTGAGAGTGTAAGATTCCTTCATGACCAAGGGAAGAAAGGCTGGCATGGGCATGGATCAGGTGTATATGCTCTCTTAAGAGAATAGTTCGAAGGTATGGCAGTGAAGTGAAAAAATTTGGGAGAGTTGCTGATGACGCTATCGGAAGAAAGGGAAGGTAGTAGACCTTCAGTGATGGAAGCAGCCATCTGACACCAACACGATCAGGAGCATGACTGTGTGTAATTACAATGACCTTTTGAACTGTCATACATTCATTCTGCCAAAACTTGCGAGCAACGTACTTTATGGCCTTTCTGTATCAGTGTTGCGCTCAACATGTATATGTGGTTTTCTACGCCGCCGACATTAGGATGAAAGAAGTCTGAAATCATTCTAAAATGGTCGGTGAATCATTGAGCTCTCTGCGCACCCCAGTCTTGGGTACTCACGCAATAGATATTGGATGCATCGTGAAGTATTCACTGTTCAGCAAAGTAGCCATCCACCTGCTCAAGGGAAAAGTAGATGCCCATCCCCTTTTGTGTCCTCTTAGTGTTGAGCTAAAAGTTTGGATGAGGTTGTCGTTTCCGCCAATCGTTTAGCATCAAGCCGGCCCGCCGATCCGGGATCGAAAGAGATCGAATGTCCACTTATGTCCACTGTATGTTCTACTCTGACTCTCACACAATGGCCTCAGAAAAACAAAGGAAAAACATTATAGTGCTGGGTGCTGGTAAGTCCCATCACTTATCTGATCGTTGACCAAGTCATTGACAAGGAGCGTCCGTCAGGTGTGGTAGGTTTGACCACTGCAGTCAAGATTCAGGAAACCGGAAAGTACAGTGTGTCGCTTTTGGCTGAAGTACTGCCCACGGATCAGAAAACAATCAAGTATACCAGTCATTGGGCCGTGAGATCTCGTCTATCCATTTGAGTGTCCTAACAACTGTTCATGGCTGCCTGGTGGATAAATAGGGTGCTCACCATGTCCTCAACGTGACTGAGGATGCCAGGCAGCAGAGTAAGACTGAGATTTCAACTCAGCATTGATAGCAGTAGCTTATTGGTGAGTAGAGATGGATCTCGCAACCTTCAAAGTGATGTGGGAGCTCTCTACTCCCGGTACAGAGACAGCGCAATATTTCAGGCGTCTCAAACAGACAGAATACTATTCTAGCTCGATACTACTTGCCCCTTTAGACCGCATGCCTGATGTTAGTTTACCCCTTCTCGCCCTCTGGAATGTCTTTGACAGCCTGAGATTACACAGTATAAAATTCACGACCCAGCAACGCTGCCATTCAATGCAGCTGTAGGGGTGTCGTTCAACACGGTTACCATTGACACTCCGAATTACCTGACCTACTTGGCACGTCGTTTCGCCGATGTTGGAGGGGTGATTATACGCGCATCTGTGCAGCACATTAAACAGGTGCTTGAAGGAGGTGCAGGTGTCTTCACGGGTGACTCCAACCCTACACCTCCTGACGCGATAGTCGTGTGCACTGGTCTTGGGACGCGTTTTCTTGGAGGCGTTGAAGACAAGAACGTCTTCCCCATTCGTGGACAAACTGTCCTTGTCCGTGCGCCGTGGATCGACTTTGGCAGAACAATTGGAAATACTGATAACTGGACATATTGTATCCCAAGACCAAGTGGAGATGTGAGTCGCAACCCCTATCAAAAACCATCAAGGTGTTTACTATGTACCAGGTGATTTTGGGTGGAACCAAGGGCTACGATGATTGGTACCCTCGCCCTCGTGAAAAGATGATGCGCGACATTTTGGAACGAACCTTCAAGATGTGTCCCGAACTTGCTCCCCCCGAGATACGCGCAGAGCGTGAGCCTACGATTGAGGATGTACTTCCGCTTGTTATCGAGGAAGGCTGTGGACTGCGCCCAGGAAGGATAGGTGGTGTACGTTTGGATGTTGAGTGGCGCGTAGGAGGTAAAGGCGATGTCAGCATACCGATAGTTTTCAATTACGGGTGTGTCTCATTACTTTGCGCTTTTTTACCTCAAAAAACGATTTATTTCTTCAAGCCACGGAGGATACGGATTCCAGTCATCCTGGGGCTCTGCAGACATCGCCTGCACACTTCTTGAGGAAGCACTCCAAGGCAAATTTTGAAAAAATCAGAAATGGACATCTGAGCTATCTAAATAAATGTATCACTAGAATTCGAGGACGCGAGCCAAATGACAACCTATTGAACAGTTGCTTACAATCAAATTTGAGATTTCCGAGTATCATAGCCGCTCAGCGCTCAGATTTAAATTGATCTAATCAGCACATGTCAGGAATTCGGGAATTTTCAGTTCCAGGGGAACCTTTTGTCTAAACGAGAAAGGGCTCAATTGTTGACCCCAATTGAAAAGCAGCTGATCATGGGTAAGTTAACTTCCAAACTCCACGTGGAAGTGAGTTCTGTATTTCACCAACCGGACTTGGTACCTTCATCTTGTCGATTTTTCCAAAGTTCCATGGCAGTCATAAACACGAAAAAGGTCATTGTGATCGGTGCAGGTAAGTTTCTTTTGCGCTTGAGCTTGAGGTGTGAAGGACTGTTCTCTTGGCAGGTGTAATTGGTCTCACGACTGCGATTGCGATCCAAGAGAAGGGCGGCTACAAAGTCACCATCGTCTCCGAGTTGCTCCCGAGCGATCCGAAGTCCACGAGATATACAAGTCACTGGGCGGTTG
Source organism: Termitomyces sp. T73sscA (assembly GCA_017657235.1). NCBI lineage: Eukaryota > Fungi > Basidiomycota > Agaricomycetes > Agaricales > Lyophyllaceae > Termitomyces > Termitomyces sp. T73sscA. The sequence goes on along the minus strand of JAGGAP010000054.1, from coordinate 39,942 downwards.
GTAGTTTTCTGGTATGGCTTCACGAAACTCAACGTGTAGGACAGGGCGCCCATCATGTCAGTCTCGCAAGTAGTGCTGATAGTAGGCAACAAGGTATGTTGATAGATCCTGTTCCAACTTGGCGTTCAACGGGTTGGAAATAGAATTGGACCTGGAAACGTTCAAAATAATGTGGGCGATGTCTGCTCCGGGAACCCCATCCGAGAACTGTTTTCTACGAGTTGCACAAGAAGAGTACCATTGCGAGGAAAGATCTCAACCGGATGTTCACAGATTCATGCCCGACGTGAGTTTCAACTACGAGAACTGCATAAATGATAGCAATGATTTGTACTCAAGTACAAGGAGCAACCGCGGGAGGCGTGGCCCGATGGTGCTGTCCACGGTACCGCGTTCACAACAGTCACCATCGATACGCCAGTGTACTTGGAGTATTTGATGTCTCGCTTTCTGAATGCCGGAGGCACGGTGATCCAGGGAACAGTTCAACACATTGACCAGCTGGTGGAGGGTGGAGAGCATGCCGTCGATGGAGGGGACGAAGGCCCGTTGTCTCCAGACGCTATCGTCGTTTGTGTGGGACTTGGTGCGCGCACTTTGGGCGGGGTGGACGATCATGACGTATATCCAATCAGAGGTCAAACCGTTTTGCTGAGGGCACCTTGGATCCGTTTCGGCAGAACACTAAGTTCTACGAATGGAACGTGGACATATGTTATACCAAGAAAGTCTGGAGACGTGCGTTTCGATTGTTAAAAGGGAATCTGAAAGAATGTCTGACTCCCTGCATTGCACGGTAGGTCATCGTAGGTGGAACACTAGTGCCAAATGATTGGTAAATGCGGATTCCAAGTTTTATACAATCTGTCGCCGTTCACGAATATGAATAGGTACCCTCGTCCAAAACCAGAGATTACTCGCGACATTCTGGAGAGGGTGTTTGCCTTGTGCCCAGAGCTCGTACCTCCAGAGATTCGTGAAGTCCGTAAGTCAACCGTGGAGGATCTTCTTTCAATCATAATTGAGGAGGGATGTGGATTCCGACCGGGACGTAAAGGAGGTATTAGGATTGAGGGCGAAAAGAAAGGATCAGTTTCAATCGTTTACAACTATGGGTGAGTGCTCACATTAAAATTTGTATTACAAAGTATTCAAATCTATCATGGATGAGCAGACACGCAGGTTATGGATACATCGCTTCTTGGGGTTCAGCAAATAAGGCATTGTCTGTACTGGAGGGTCTTTTGAAGAAATGACTATCTGAAAGGTGATTGTATCACATTGATAGAATAAGTTTATGTCTCTTAAGATTGATGTCATGAGTCGCATTCCAAAAAGACACTGATGACAATACAGAGCCCTGTCTAGTACAGAGATCAATTGTCAGCAACGGTTCCAAACCACCATTTACTCATGATATAGCCATCTCCCTTTTTCATGAAGTCTGCTCTCCCAGAGAACTTGGTTTTTGAGATAAGAAGAGGCATCCAATGAGGGTCATCTTCCCACATTTTCTCAAAAGGGATGGAAGAAGTGTTAAGGGCATCTCGATCTTCCGAATCAGCTAAAGGAAGAGAGAACCATTCTGGCCTCATCTCATCAGTTCTGATCATGACAAATTAGTCAGTTTGTCATGCATTCATGTATTCTTGGGTTGAAAGATTCCACATACTCCGTGATAACCCCGGCGTATTCATCTGCTCGATAAATCTCGATATGAAACGCAGCTTCATTGATTCCAGTGGTGAACAAAAGGGTTCCTGCATGCTGCAAAGGCGCTGTTATACCGGCTTCCTCCTGGACAATGACTTCAGTCGGCCCTTCCATGGTTTATTCTACCTCACCTCAAGTTCTCGCAGAGCCGCCTGATAGGACGTTTCCCCTGGCTCAACCTTTCCACCTAAGTTCACCTAGAGATTCAAGTCATTACAGACACAAAGAATACGCGACACGCACCGAATCCGTTATACCTGATTGACGAAGATCAAGTAAACTCCAAAGAATGATGAAAAACCACTTACATATTCTTTCCAAATCCGCGTTTTTTGTATCCCAACAAGATCTAATACGTGTTTTGGCACGATAATATCCAACGCACGAAAAGACGCGGGCTCACTTGGTGTTTGTGGACAATGAACGCGTTCGTGTAATCCTTTTTCTCTGTGAAGGTCAACCACTCAAGAGTGTCGCCACCACTCGATACACATTCAAGGTTTCCTTCAAGGCCTGGAGGTATTGATTCACGAAGGCGTAACATCACAATCGGTGCAATCTCAAGTCACGAAGACGGCAAAATGTCGTTGTTCTCGGTGAGTTAAAAAAGCAAAAATTTCTAAACCCGCGGACAGCCGTATGGATTTGACGCTTGAAAACAGGGACCCGAAGAGTCTTGACTAAGCATCAACGAAAGAATATACATAATGTAGCAATTTATGGTATTATGAGCTAGGATCATATTACGAGAGAACCATATCATTTGACTTGTACAGCAAGCCCAACTACGCGGCGCGCAACAGCACCGCAATGTGGCAAGCCTCTAGTAACGGCACTTTCCATCTTATTGGCCAAGCTCTCAGAAACATGAGGATTTTTTAGAAGAGGGATTAAAGCCTTTACTTGAGCTTCCTGTACAACAGGATACCTAGTAAGGAATCTCAGAAATAATCTCCACATAAAACGATAATTGAGACATACATGGACGTAAAACGGGAAAACAGTTCCTCAGTAATGTTATCTTCCGATATGGCGCGAATGATGGCTTCGAGCGACAACGCTCGGAGTTCTGTAAATCCGATCTAGAATAGTAAGACGAACTGGTCAATTGAACATTCAGACAATTATTCTGACGATACCTTCTCAGCCAATCGATACATTGACTTAGGGGAACAGGCAATGCCATGTCCGCTCGCCTCAACGTTGTGTGATGCAGCAGACCTCAAAGGTTTGAATAGTATCTCTCGAGTATAAAGATAAAAAACGAGTGCCTTCCATCTATATATCGACTGAGTACGACAGCAACAAAAGAAGTACAGGACGAACGTTGCGAAAGCTGTATCTCTAATAAGAATAATCTTCTCATTCTTGTCCAAGTTCCTGTGCAGAGATTGATCTTTCTTCGGGCGTGTAGTACACTCTTCACTCCACAAACTTGAAGCTGGTGATTCGAGATCGATGCAATCATCCGTATCTTGTTCGGTGTCTGACTCTAAGTCACTGTCTGACATGTAGTCGTATGCGCTGTAGCTCTGGGCTGCTAAATCACCGAAATCTACTACTTCTCGTTCCATATTGTCTTCTGACAAAACTAGCAATGTTAAATACAAAAATCAAATGAGTATTGTGAAGGTAATACTCACGCTTCAAAAGGAACGCATTGTGGCCATGAGACAGAGAACTATTGACGAAGAGGACCTTAGGGTCCGTAATGTCATTGCCTCCACGTCGAGTAAAGAGGCCAAACTTGACATCGTCGAAGTCTTTACCTGAAAGCGTCTGGGCAACAGCAGAATGAAGATTCAGGTTCGGCGACGTAGGACCCATGAATGCATGCCCAAAGGTTGCTGACTCGCGAATCTCCACGCGGATCTCGACTTGAATGCTGCCAGTGAAATTTGGTACAGATAGAATCGATGCGAAGGGAGTGCTTTGCGATATAGGCAATGAGACATTTGGTACATGGACAGTAGTTTTGGAGGTACCGGCACCGGTCTTGACACTGGTAATGGCCTTATCGAGATTGGGCTTGTCGTCGGCCTTGATGGTGACAAATAGTTTATCCAGGTTTGTAGTAGCAATCAAAGGTGCGGCAAAAGAGATCTCAAACATCGTACGCCTGTCGCTCTCCATGAAGCTGGTGGCATCACAGTTTTTCGCCTGGATTTTGTACACCCATCCCAAACCGCATCTTCTAGATAAAAAAGGGAGCGCATCGATACTGGGGGAGCGGCCTTCGCTCAGCGAAAGTCTGAAAGTAGACGTGATTGCTAGGGTGATACCAAGTGCCCAGGAATCGGTTTTACTCTGCTCCATAGCGAGGTGGGAAACTTGGGTCCACGAAGAGTGTTTAAATATAGTGACATTGCCTCAGCGCCTAATCTTGACCGCCGACCGTGATAGAAGATAAATCGCTTGAATGGAAATTGAGCTTGAGGTGCATCTGTCCTTGTGATTCCAAGTATCAAACTCAAGTGGACAGGTTTACGTATCTTCGACATTAGGCGTATTGTTTTATTGTGAGCCATTTGCAAATAATATGACGTTCATTTTTCCGTATTAAGAGTGGAATGATGAAGGACCGGGAGCGTGTGAGGCCAGTTGAGCAAGGTAGAAACCAAGAGCACAATAGCTTTAGCCTTTTGCACACCATGCGCTCCTTTGAAGAGGATAGCCGGGGCTCGCCAGGTCCAGAACGGAGACGGCAGCCTCATCATGTTCACTAAAAAAAGGGAGTTGACGATTCGGTTATGTGAGGTCTGTCAATGATAAGTCTTGGATGAATTGACCAGCACATCATGGCATAGTTTGTGATCATCAAGCTCAAGCTTCAAGAGACATCAAGAGAGGCATTCCGATTCCACCCGCGTTTACATGAATAAGCAGTATCCAACGACACCTTTGACACCTGTCGTGGTGTAATGACAAACGTTTGTTGGAACTGTTGTTGGGTTGTTGGGACGTTGGCCTGGCAACCGCTCCCTGGCAGCGCTCAGACTTGCCCACTTGCAAGTGAATACGAACCAATGAGTACGTATGAGCCCATTCAACTATTATGCAAGAAACTCTAAGAACAACTGTAAGACAAACGCATATAACGATGCCAGGAGGTTAATAAACGAAGCATTCTGGTTGCATCTCACGATCAAGCAGCGTGAAGGATGTCGGACCTACCGCCCTTCACACCTTCGAGCGCCCGACAAATGTGAAACCATGCAAAGGACCGTCAGCCTCTTCGTCACCTGGTGACAGACTTCGCTCAGCAAGCATCAATACATTTGTTTGGGATGCTTCGTACCAGAAGGCCCTAACTTTAAGTTCCAGTATTTACCTTCACCGAGTTTAGGCTTGGTTTTGTCACCTTCGACTGATTTATGCTTGTTCTTGTCACCTTCGCGGGGCTTAGACTCGTTCTTATCGCCTTTACCAACCTTTGATTTTTCACCTTCACTCGGCTTCCCGTCCTTGTCCTTGTCTTTTCGCTTCTTGACGTTGAAATCATTGCGCTTCTTCTTCTTCTTGTCGTCACTATTATCATCATCGCCATCGTCGTCGCCTTCATCGCCGCCGTTGTCATCATCATCATCATCATCATCATCTTTTTTGTCGCCAAGTGGTTGATCCTCATTCCAATTTGCTGCGAGCTCGGCTAAACATCCTATAATGGATGCGATAGTGGCGCCTAGGTGCGGCACACCTTGGATAGTTATATCCTTCATCTTGTCGACTAGCTTCTGAGCAACGCTATGGTCTTTAAGGAGAGGAATTAGGACCTGGACTTGGGTCTTCTGAACTTCGGGGTACCTGTAGAAGAAATATGAGGATCTTCACACGAAGACGTGAAGGCGAAATATACATCGACGTAAAACGGGAGAAGAGTTCCTCGACGACATTGTCTTTTGAGATTCCACGTATGATTGCCTTTAGTGATAGCTTTTGAAGCTCTTCCGATCCTATCTTCAATCACAACGAAAGTCAATCACAGTGGGGACAAGTTTAATGATGAGAATACCTTTGTTGCTAGCCGAAACATTGATTTGGGGGAGCAGCTGACATTAGGGATACGATGACCAGCATCACGTATAGCAGAGCTAGAGGTCAGTGGTTTGAAATATATTTCTCTCGTATACAAATAGAAGATAAGTGCTTTCCACCTATGTCCAACGAATGAGCGAAATGTTAGAAAGAACAATGGGGAACGAACGTTAAGTAGGCTATATCCCGGATGAGAATAACAGATTCATGATCGTCTAGCTTTTGGCATTCCGGTTGTGCTGGTGCTTCCTGATTTTGGCTTGCAACATTGGTCGAACTAGGACCTGACCGACACAATTGTGAATTATGGTCTTCATGTTCATCCACATCAGAGTCAGACTCCAAGTCACTATCTGACGTGTAGTCGTAGGCATTATAGACTGGTGGGGCTAGATTTCCAACAGTCATCACTTCTCGTTCTTTTGTGTCTGAAAATACTAAACAGCACATGAGCCAGAGTGGTATAACAAGCACGAGATAAGAGTACATACGATTATCAATGTACGTGCTGTATCCACGAATTAAAGAGCTTTTGGCATACAGTAATCTAGTGTTTGTCACGTCATGCCCAACACGCGTGAAGAGGGCGAATGTGAGGTCCCCGAGTCCTTCAACAAGCAGTGACTGGGCAAGGAGACTATGTAACTTTTGCTCAGCTCCGCTTGGATATCCCATATGGCTAAATGTCTTCGGAAGGCCGACGTGAATTTCAATCGTGATGTTTCCCGTAAAATTCGCTAGAGAAAGGATTGACACAATTGGTATGGCTTTCGAATCGGAGAGAGATATCTCGGATGCATGAACAGTTTTTTCCGAGATACTATTTGCTTCGACGGTGATCATAAGTTTGTCGAGGCCAGAAATGTGATGAGTGGCAAGGAGAGAGATTGTAAAGAGCGTATGTATGGTCGCCGTGCCCCACAAGAGTCCATCCGTACCTCCATCCGTCGCCTGAAAGATAAAAGACCAGCCTAGACCACATTTGCCTGTGGTAACAGGTGCTTTGACAAGATCTGTACTCGGAGAGTGGCCATCGATCAACAGTAACTCAAAGAATGAAGTTACTGTAGGTGTTGTTCCCAGAGACCAAAGGTCAGCTTTGGTCTGTTCCATCGTGAAGCGAAAATAGATAGAAAATACGCTGTATATAAGGCCCTAGATAACCTGAATACCAGCCACCTAATTGCTGACAGCGGTTCCCACCTTCCCGTAATAGACGAGAAGCCGACAGCTTCTCAGATGGAGCACCGGCAGTCTAAGTGGCTGTTGTTACCATGAGAATTCAGGTCGAGGCCGCGAAATTCCACTGGGCATATGTAGTGTACCAATCGTGGACGACGAACATTGACATATTGTTGGGAGAGCTTGCGGGTGGAGATTGAGGTACTTAGGACGAGATAACAAGGAATTTGAGGTCTGAATGATAATCGATAAATTGAAATAGTGAGAGATCAGGAATCTACAGCTTGAGGTTATGTAAATGAAGTCGGAGCAGAAATTTCTTCCTTGGAGACCCAAAAGTAAGCGCCTGCGCCTGCGCAACATGGGCAATGGGCAATGAGCGAGTTCGTCTCCAGAGACAGAGCAGCCTGTTTGAAAGGAAACTGTATCCTACTATTCAAACAGACGAACCGACCCAGATAAACACTGCATGAGATTTTTCTACAATTCTGCAAAGGAAGAACATGTAGATGACAGTGAAGAGATCTAAATGCTTCTGAGAATCCCTCAAAGCTGCAAACACCTGTGTGTCTATACCGACTTACACTGGGCGAATTGTCCTTACGTAAGCACACATTCTCTTTCTGTCCACGACACCGACGGCGAGCAGGACCCTTTTTCTCCGCGACGCCATGGTGCACACGACGACTACGGAGACCAAGAGGCGCGCCTTGAGGTCTCCCAGCGGACGGTCACCCAAGAGATATGCTGGGTCTTCGCCAGAGGAGGGTGAGGTCGACGATGGTTCGCCTGGTGCATCTACCGGCCCTTCACCACCTTTGCCGCAAAAATCAGCTGTTGTATCTTCAAAACCAAAGATTGCCTTTCCTTTCAAAAGAAAGATTGAGACGACGACCAATCATCCGTCACTTTCGATTTTTGAGCCGAAAGACGGCCCAGGGGTCTACGAAAGGTCTGCAGAGGATAATGAGAGGCTTTCATTTAGACAACGCGGCACTTGGCGGAGGCCTTATGCTCGTGACGGATGGGGATATCACAACAGTAGTTCTCCCGACCACCGGCGTAGACTGTCACCGAGGCCTTTTGCGCCACGGCAAGATTCTTACCGAAGCCCAAGGTCAAGATCACCGCGTTCTCGTCAGTCTCGTTCTCCAAGCTCTCCACCTCAAGGAGGAAAACATCGCCTCCCTCCACACAGGTCTCCAGCCAACTATAGTACTTTTAGCCCACTATCGAAGGGGAGCCGCGACGCCGGCAGGGGTCGGGCAATATATGATAGGAACAATGGGGACGAATTAGACCGAAGATGGGATCATGACACAGGGCGAAATCATGTATCACACGATGACGAACGCTTCTACCGTCCTACGTATGGGAGCGACTATTACAATTCGCGTCAAGATAGGCACAGGGACAGAGATTTTCCTCGAGACAGGGATCTTCCTAGGGACAGAGATTTTGTTCGTCGTTGGGAAGACGATTATCCAAGGCATCCTCCATCACCCACCCGCCATTCCATGCCGCCACCGCCCGAACCCAAACCAAACGGCTTGCCGCCTCAGCCCCAATCGTCCCCGCCGCCTGAGCCGCCACCCGACATTCGATTGATAAAAGACACCACACTGCCTCAAGAGCACAAAACGGTCAGCATTGCGCTGAAGCGTCCGCCAGTGTCGCATGAAGGACCTTCTTCACCACGCCATCCAGTCCTTCCTCCGTCTTTGGATGACTTGTTGGAAAGAAAGATAGAGGACGAACAGAGAAAAGAGGAAGAGAAACAGAGAGACGAGAGAGAGGACGAGAGGAGGAAGGAGGAGGAGAGAAAGCCAGATGAAGGGAGGAATCAGGATGGGATGAAGGAGGACGAGAAGAAAGGAGATGGTTGGAAGAGGAAAAATCAGAAAGAACAGGAGCCGTTCAAACCGAAGTTCTATCGCCGGCGTAACGTTGTTCGGAGGTCTCCAGAAGAAGAAATGAAGGCATATGGTCGAAAGTTTGAAGGATGTGGCCAGCAGTCTGACTATGACGTGACGACTAAGCTTGGCGAAGGGACGTTTGGGCAAGTGATATTATCTACATCTCCTTACCAGCTATCTCACCGTCCACAGTGAGGTCCATAAGGCTATTCATAAAGAAACTGGAAGACACGTTGCGTTGAAGCGCATCTTGATGCACAATGAGAAGGAAGGCATGCCAGTAACTGCACTTCGGGAGATCAAGATCCTTAAGGCTCTTAAACATCCATCCATCATCGAGATTCTGGACATGTTTGTCATACGAAGTGAGTATCTATATCAGATTGAAAAGACTTGACTAACGAAATAAAAGGCGCAGAGAAGGATCCTCTATCAGTTTATATGGTCTTCCCATACATGGATCACGATCTCGCAGGACTTTTGGAGAACGACAGAGTAAAGTTGCAACCTAGTCAGATCAAATTGTACATGAAACAGCTCCTCGAGGGAACGGAGTACATGCATCGCGTATGTAAACGTCCATGCATCTACCATTACCTGTTTTCTATGTCAGTTTTGCAGAACAATATTCTTCACCGAGATATGAAGGCCGCCAATCTCCTCATCTCCAACACAGGGTTGCTACGAATAGCTGATTTCGGTCTCGCTCGTGCCTACGATAGCAATGTCACACGCGTCGGAAATGACGGGCGTATGAAGGAACGAAAGTACACCAATTGTGTTGTTACGCGATGGTACCGTCCGCCTGAGCTACTTTTGGGTGCACGCCAATATGGTGGTGAAGTGGACATTTGGGGTATTGGGTAAAGCATACATTTCCCGTCTCTCGGTCATTCCTCAGAAGCCTCTTTCTTTCTTAGCTGTGTTCTCGGTGAAATGTTCAATAGGCGGCCCATACTTCCTGGCAACTCGGACCTTGACCAGCTGGAAAAGATTTGGCAGTTATGCGGCACGCCAAACCAACACACATGGCCAAATTTTGACGCGCTCCCTGGTTGCGATGGGGTTAAGCGTTTCCAGACGCACTCAAGAAGGGTGAAACAAACTTGGGAGAGGTTTGTGGACCTGTACCTCTGATCGTCTGTGCGAGCTGACTGGTTCGGTGACCGGTTTGCATCAGCGTTGGAAATGAGACTTGTGATCTCCTTGATAGGTTATTGACGTGTAACCCAAGGGAGCGCATAACTGCTGCTGAAGCCCTTGATCACGACTACTTCTGGACCGACCCTCTACCTGCTGATCCCAAAACGTGCGCAGTTATACTCAGCCTTTCTTTCGTTGGCTGATGACATGACTACAGGTTACCCACGTACGAAGCTTCGCACGAATTCGATAGACGTGGACAGCGACAGCAACCACCACCGATGCAACACCCAGTCAACTACCCTCCCTATAACATTCAAAACATCTCTCGCAGCCGCACTGGCCTGTCCAACCCTCCCGACTTCCATTTCAACCAACGTAACAATAACCGCCATATGCCATATCCCCCACGCGGCGCACCCCATCTCAATAACCAGCATGGCTATCATGATCGTCCTGATCGTCCCCCTCCTGGACATCATGGCCTTCTTCCTTCCGACCCACATCCTGACTACCGTGGCCACCCCAATCAACCGCCAGATCACGTCAGATATAATGCTGGAGGCGGAGGAAATTGGCGGGGGCCTCCACGCTACGACAACCGACGTGTTCCGGGGCCGGGCGATTGGATTCCGCGTCATGCTTCCAACCTTCCGGTCCGACCTTTGGCACCTATGGGTATTGGTCCACACCCCGGTGATCCAGGCAGGTATGGCGACTCGTCTCATCCTCCCCCGGCTGGGGGTGAAGACAGACTCAACTACGGTTAGACTTTCTTGCCATTCCTGATTGCACAAGTCTTTTTCTTTCAAACTGCTCTCGCATTCGCAATACTTCATGATCCATTCATATACATAATATACTTAGGATAAATAGGCGGACATACATAATTTTGCTCATTCCGTAGTTAGATATTTCGTTTCGTAAAATAGTAGACCATCAAGCTTGTCTGTAGTGTAGTGTAAAATCATTATACATATCCCAATGTGCGCTACTGCTTATTAAAAAACTATGACTGTAAATAGTTTGATTTTTTTTGCCATGTCAATCCGATATCATGGTTCCTTCTAGCTTTGCAATGGAGTCTTCCCACTGTTAGAAAGTTTAACAGGGTTTATGCTTATCAAACCCGAACATTTTAAGGCAACTGGAGACTTATAATGGAAATCAGGCTGGACAATCTTTGTCAAAGATAAGGTACACATGGAATAACTTGTATGTAACCAAAAATATTAGTGGTACCACGTGTCCATTCCTGTGAGGCTTTCATAGTGCTTCAGCAAGCTTGCAACCTCGGCACCTGAGATGAATCGGTTAACTACTAACATCTGTGAACAGCTTCGGGACTTATGTATGTCAATCTCACTAAAAATATAGACGTACCAGCAACCAATACCGCAATGCATCCCAACCAGCAGCACGATGTATCATTTTCCAATAAAAGTCTATGAATGCCTTGGTGCCTTTATAATAGTCCTTAATAAACTTGTTCCTAATGACCTGTGAACCTCCAAATCCAAGAGTGTCTATATAGCAGAAGACGGACCTATTCAACACAATCCATCGTCCCCACAGGGCATGCATTACCTTGTACTCGTCCTTGACATTATCGCTATCAAAAATCTCGTCCTCGCGGTCCAATATATCCCATGCAAGCACACCATACGGCTCGAGTGGGAGGGTGTTCAACAGGTCATACAAGCATACGCCTCCAGGGCGGCATGAGTAGTGTATATCTGGGCCGCCGTATTCTGATTTCACAGGGAGGTACGGGAATTGTGCAGCGGGCCCGAGAGGGTTGTGAGGAGGCGGAGGCGTCGGGTATCGTGTATCGTGAGGACGTCGCGTGAAGGTAGTGGAGGTAGTATTGGTAGTACCAGTCGTTGCAGAACGTCCGCGTGATGAGGATGGTGGTGGGGTAGTCGAAGTTATAGAACGAGAATCTCGAGAGGTTGGGGTCAAAGGCATTAGCGAGTCTCGCAACTGTATCTTGCTGGTAATTTGAAGTGACGATGCGAGATTTCGTGCTCCTTGCGTACTTGTTGGAACGGAAGCGGGAGGTGATAATGTCACAAATGGGAGGGGACTAACGATATTTGCCTGCGGTCGCCAGGTAACATGTGATGGGGTAGTTGCACCGGAAGGCTGCCTGGTATGAGATACACGATGTCTGTGATTATAGTTGCAGCATAGGATTACTGAAAGGCACTGTTGGAACTCACTCATCCTCCTCTTCGAGTTCTGTCAGGGGGTCAGTAATTGTGAGGCGTAAGCACCAAAACTGGACATATGTCATTATACAACCAAAAAACAAACCGAAAATAAGCTTACACCTGACTGATATTGTGTCCACTCAGTAGGAGCCTGCTGGTGGTCCCAGCTTAGATGACATGCCAACATCTCTCGAGTAGGAAAGAACCCGTGCAACTCGCACAAGGGACAAGCCCAGTCATACAACCGCACCCTAACAATCTCAGATCGATATTTATATCGCACACGTAGCTTTGCGTCTTGCTCCGAAGTTGGTTCTGTAGGCACATCCAGCTGACGACAACGCTTTATAAAACCACGTCGTAGGTTACGCCGCAAGAAAGGAAGCTGTTTTGTACTCTGCATGCGCACTGATGATGACGATAGGGCACATATTGCCGTCATCATTCCTTCCGATATGGATAGTGGACTCGGAGGGCGTGGTGGACCTGGAAGGATTTCAATTTCGGCAGGACTCGATGACCGTTGACGTCGAGCAGTGATCACAATTTCTTCAATATCAGAGTCGTCAACACCTTCGCTATCGTACTGGTCCTTAGACGGACTGGAATCAGAGGAGTCAAGCTCGTCCACCTCATCCGACGATTTTGCCTCATCGCTCGAATCTGGCTCAGAAACAGGTGGCTGGGGCCATTCACGTTTGCGCGCCCCCTTAAAACCAGCTTGTTGCAGCCTATTTTAGTTAATTAGTCATCACATGGTACCATTTGATTCATCTTTCAAACATAATAAAGGACACAGCTTGCTCACCCAACAACCTTCCTTGGCGGACGCAATTGCCCATCTATTTCCATTGGAGAATCAGAGTCGCTCCCGCTATATGGTTCATCCTCTTTCCTCAGCGTGAGATTGCGGCCCAAGTAACTTTTCGAGTGTTTAAGTGCATCTCTGAAACGTCGGGGCTGTAAGGTATCAGTGGCATGCCGAACAGGGCCTATACGTTTAATGAAGTCCCGGTTGGCATGGTCTGTACGGCCAATATTGTCTTCTTCCCTAGCACGCTCTTCATCGTCCAGTTGCCAGTGAGGTTTCATCGGTCCAGACTTGACCGAGAGCGCAACAGATTCTGAAGGTGTAATTACAGACGCACGTCGTACTGCAGGTGATACCTCGCCATTATTTTGCACCATACAACTTTCTTTGGATACGGTCGAACGAGACTTCCGAGCAAAATTTCCAGGATCATTGGATGGAGTTCGCTATGCCTGAAATATCAGTTTTTAGTACGCAACATTAAGTATACCTTGTACCAGTACCGCTATCCTCCCAGTTGCACTCTTCATTCGACCTTGACTTTGAATGACATTTGGGGGCGCCATCTCTTCTTCGACATTGGATCGCTGTAGTCACTGGATAAGCGTAAGTTTATTGCTAGAGCATTTACTCACTTGGAAAAAGGATGGCCCACCTCCACTTTTCGATACAAGTCCTGTAGACTCAGCAATAGCGTTCACTCGATCATCACTCGGTACGTGCAATTGATAGAATGTACCTGTATCCCCTCCTCTAAGTACAGATTGCACGGGTTCATCGACCTTTTTTGAAGATTTGCGCGCCATCGGTTCTCCTGAATCTATCGATCGGTCATTCCGAGAGATCGAAGATTGCTGCAAACTAGACGACTTTGTTGCCAGTCTCCCGCCACTTTGATTACGGAAGCCGGTCCTTTGCGTTGGGAGTTGCCCTGTTCTATCGTCGCCCTCCATTCACGTTCGGTAAGACTACGTGAGAACATCATGCAGAACAAGATACGCGGAGTCTTTTTTCACTTCGGCATTAACCGAACACACACTATATAGCCAAGTTTTTCGTCCATGGTCTGTATGGCGCCCATCTTTGACCCCATCTTTGCGTTTGTAAACCGCAGCTGGGACAATGCTGCGTCGGAGATCATCTTTAGCTTCACTTTCGCTAGCAACACTAGCCTTTCGGCTATGATGTATTTCTAGATAGTGGTGAAAGCTACATTGCAAAAATATTAGAATAGTTCCTACAGTTTGTGTGCACCATGAGACCTCAGGCATGGCCGTATAATAATAATAATAATATACTACTCCCTGAGGGACCCGAAATATCCAGTAACAACATGACTGAACAATATCAAGGTTTGCGACATTAGAAAAGCAGTGCACAATTGAAACGATGCGAATGATTTGCGACATTAGAAAAGCAGTGCACAATTGAAACGATGCGAATGATTTGCGACTATAGACAGACATAGATAGTACCTAAGCCTTGCCGGCAGCACCAGCAGCAGCCTTCGCATCCTCAGCCGCGGCTACTGCGGGATTGACCTTTTTGCCATCTTTCCAGCGGATACGGGGGGGTGGAGCACGATTACGACGACCCTCACGAGAGCGGACACGGACGACTGGCAAGAAACGATGATTAAAATTCCGAAGAAAACCGCGAGAAACAAGAAACTCACCATGTGAGTGAATGGCACAAGACACGCAGTACGCAATTTTGATGTACAATTTCGGGATAACGTACTCTGTAAGTAGATCAACAAGTTTCAAGAAGAGAATCGGCCTGGAACATACCAGGGTAGACCGATGCTTCACTGATATCTCTCACGGCAGCACTCTCAACCATGTTCCTCACTGTAAAGCGCTTGATAGCCTTGTCCTTGGGAACGCATCGCGAGCAGTTGGAGCAGCGCATGAATGAGACATGACCACGTCCCTTCTTGTTGCGACCGCCATTTCTTCTTTTCTTGGTCTAAGAAGAAGCCAAATGAGTACGAGCGTCATCCATAAGCCCCAGTGTGCATCCGTCTGAGATCCTCCCAAATTCGCAAATTCCAGCAGCAGAACAGCAATGACGACCATAAACACAAAGCTCAGACAGAAAAAAGACTCACCATACTGTTGCGTTGAGTCGAAGGTCGATAGGTAGGACGGCGACTGGTAGATTTGTTGGTGCCAGCCAGAGTCTTCGGCTATCCCCGGTGCCCACTCCCACGGTGAGTAGCTGGTAACCAGACCTACATCTCGATGTCCCGACAGAAATATCAAAAGGTACAACGAGTTATTTCTTCGACTTTTTCCCTTTCTCAACCTCTCATTCCTCAAGTTGGTGTTTCAAAAGCTTTACACAGTCAGTGACCGCTTCAATTATTTTAGCGGCTTAATATATATCATGATATACTCAATATATTCAACAAGATTTACAACTCTATTGCAAAGATTTCTTCACTATGTCTACTTCAATGGGGCCCCCACTGTTAGAACCCTAGTACGGGTACCTGAATACACAAGTGTGAGTATTCTAGGTGGTATGATGCCAGAGAGAGTGTGTGTGCAATAAGTAACAAGAACTCACCCTCAGTCATGTATAAGGACTGAGGGTATTGTATGGTAGGTAGTCATATTTATATGTTTTCTATGGAATAAGCATCATGGCACAGTGGCCGGGGTTGATTGAAAGAACAATGAGAGAAATAAAGGAATAATAGAAAGAGACCAGGCCAATGGCCAAGGCATGACATTGATGGTGTCAATTGAGGACTCCTCCTCACTGGAAACTTGTGACTCCTCCTTGCATGCAATCATGGTGTTTAATGGAGACCTAACAAGGGGTGAATAATGGGGCAGGGAGTGCCTTGGTAAAGAGATCTGCAATGTTGTGGTTTGGAGTTTATGTATTGGATGCAGATTTTGTCAGATTGTACTCGTTCATGGAGGAAGTGGTATTTGATGTCAACATGCTTAATTTGTGAGTGAAGGGTAGGATCTTCAGATAATTTAATGGTGGCATTGTTGTTGCAGAACATTGTTGTGGGTTTGGAAATGACATCATCATAGCCGATTCCTTTCATGAGTGCTCATAGCCATATGCATTCCTGTGCACTCTCAAACATGGCCATGTATTCCACCTTGCATGATGAGGCTGCCACGGGTTCCTGTTTGCAGGCTGCCCAAGAGACTATGCCAAATCCTAAGCTCCATGCATAACTCCTGATGCTTCAGCATGTGTCAAGACAATTCACCCAATCTGAGTCTGTAAATCCAATAAAGTTAACTGGATCACCAGTGCAGCTGAGTATGAGTTTAAGGTCCTGGATTCCCTTGAGGTACCAAACTCAGCAAATTGCTGCATTTCAATGATCTGTGGCATAGTTATCCACATATTGTGTGAGCTGCTGGACTGTGTAGGCTATGTCTGGTTGCATGAAGATTGTAATGTATAGTAGGCAGCCAACTAATTATTGGTATGGTGTACATTGTAGGACTTGTCACTCATTGGCAGATAATGATTTGCTGTTGACTTTGCATAGTTGGAGGCTTGGTTCTATGGGGAGGGAGAGCGGTGTAGCATCTTTTTGTTCAAACTGAGATATGATCTTGTCAATTAGCACTGTTTGGGAAAGTTTCACTGTACAGTTATTGCAGTTTCATTCAATTGCTATCCTGACCACAAACTTGAGCACACCCAAGTTGGTTATCTTTCATTTGGTCTGCATTTGCTGTTTGAATCTGTTGTTTTTATCCTTGCTGCTGGCAATGGACTTTACATGCAGTGCAGAAATGGTAGTGCCAGACTCGGTTTTGTGGTAATAGATGCATGATTTGCATGCCAGGAAGGTGAATCTCCAAGATATCATTTTATTGTTAACAGTGTGGTTCTAGATCTGACCAGCCTGCTTCATTCCATATAATCCCCACACTAGACACCAGACCCAGGTCTCCTTGCCCAGTTCCTCAAATCCTTCTGGTTGCTGCATATACTGGACTTTGTCTTTGGGAAGGAGGCCATAGAGAAAAGTGGTTTTTACATCTATTTGAATAGTGTCCCATCCTTTTGTTGCCACTAGATGTAGGAGTATGTGCCAGGATTCCATGCAGGCTGTAGGTGAGGTGGTTTTTGTGTAGTCTTTGCTATAGATTTGTTCAAAACCTTTGAATACAAGACGTACTTTGTGGCAAACTAGTTTACCATTTTTGTCTTGCTTTATCTTAAACACTGAACATCCCTTCTGTATCTTATGGCCAGCAGGCACTTGATCCTAGGGAATGAGCTTATAGATTCCTATATCCTTGAAAGACTTGAGCTCTTCTTTGTAAGCTTCCCTCCATTTGGCTGCATCAGCCGATTTGATTGCTTTCTTCCAAGTACTGGGCTTGTCTCCCAGATCCAGTGTTATGGGGTCAGCTAGAGACTCAACTAGTGCAAGAAGGTATTCAATCTCATTCATTGTTGCAATGTTGGCAAGGTCTAGAGTGTGTGTAGTGCCTGGTGTGTTTCTTTCCTGGTTTGGAGGGTTGGCAGGTGCTGTAGTCTCTGTGTTTGTGCTAGCAGATGGTGGGTCAATCAGTATATTTGTATCTCTGTTAGTAGGGTTGGGTCTGGATGAAGAAATGGTGTTTTGCCACAAAGTGACTTTGTCAGAGTTTTGGCATGTGTAGGTGCACTGCAATTAGGTAAAACTCTTCTCACATTAATTTGAAGCATTTGGCTGACAATCACATGGTTCTGGCTTTTTCCTGGAGGGTTCTGTGCATGCATTTTACTTGTCCCATGTGTGGTAATGTATGGTGCACTAAACTCTCTTTTTGAACCTATAAAAGCTAACCACTTTTCTATTTCATTACTTTTTAGCTCACCATTGTGCCCTGTGTGGTAGATACCAACTTGTCTTCCTGTTTCCAGTTCTTGTGCCTTCTCCCAGGTTTGTAGCACCAGCAGAGCATCAGATTTTGACTTCAAAGGGATTAACCATAGCATATTTGTATAGTCATTGACAAGATCCATTATATTATTACTTTCTGTACATGATTGAACATGCATTGGTCTTACTAAATCTATCCATATGACCCCTAGCCTTTCTACTGCTCTCTGCTCTTCCTTCTGTACTTTAGGAACTGGTGATTTGGTCTGTTTACTGAAAATGCAAACATCCTATTTTGATTGTGCTAGGAGGGAAGTGGAGGGTGTACCTGGTAGAAGGCCAGCACATGCCATGGTGGCCACCACTTAGTTTGTATGCAAGATGCCAGTGCCATGTGTTGAGGTTTATGGATTGCTGAGCAGCTAAGTTATGTTCTGAGAGGGAGTTCTAGAGGTCAAGCATATAAAGGCATCATTCAGGAATGAGTGGTCCCAATGCTAGGAGAGTGCCAGAGTTGTCATTTAAGATCATTATGCCAGTGCGGCTGAAAGTGATTGAGGCCCTCATGCCAAACATGAGTGCAGAGACGCAGATGAGTCAGACTGCTGAGTTGGGGATGTAAAGAGCATTTTTGAGCACCACTTTCATCTGATTCTGGATATGGAGCCAGATGCATCCAACTCTGACTGTCTCAATGAATGTTCTGCCAACTTCTTTGACAGCTCTGGGGGGGATGGTGGTAAGTGTAACAAAATTGGATTGGCATGGAAACATGTGGACTATAGCACCTGAGTCAAGGAAGAATGGTTTTTTGTTGAGAAAAATGTGTGTGGCATTGTTGGTTGAGTTGAGCAGGGCTACATCCATAGTGGCTAGGATGGATTCACAGCAAATGGTGTTGTCTGTCTGACTTTGCTTTTGTCTGTCTGACTTTGCTTTTGGATAGTTTAGTTTTGGGTATTTCAAACTGGATTTTCTGTAGGTAGGATGCATTAACAATGTAGGCCTGTTTGTCTATCCTTTTTACAGCAATGCTGCTCTTGATCTGACCATTTGCATTCTCTCATCCTGACTTTGCTCTGCCTCATTTCTCTCTTCATGCAGTGCAATGGGTGTCCTTGGACTCTTTGATTGTCTTTTCTGCCATGCCTCCTCCTGGCCTAATGCACCACTCCTTGGTATATCTATGGCATCCAAATCCCAGAGTGAAGCATAGCTCACAGCAAAGGTGTCCAAGTCCATGATTATGGATGCATCTCTTTGCATCTCTTGCAATAAGGACAGTGTTAGGGGGGTTTGGAGAAATTTGTGAGGCCATTAATAGTTTGAAAGAGTCGGCATATGTTGTTTGAGGTGTAGGGTTGAGCTTTGGTGGAGTCAGCAAGACCTCATGAGACTTGGGTCTGGACCAATTCAAAGGATTTGTCATTGATGCAGTTGAGTAATGCAATGGATTTCAGAAGATCTTTAGTTATCTCTCCAATAGCAAATGCACAATCAATGAGATTGCAGACTTTCCTAGCAGTCCCTTTGATAGGTTTATCAATTAGGGCATATGTGGTGAGTGCCTCCTGTATTAAGGAGACTTGCTTGACTGGTTCTTCATAGTGTGCTCAAGCTCTGAGAGCATTATAACATTCCTTGGCAGAACTATTGGTTTGTAGCCCTTCTTGCTCTGCTTTGGATATCACTGCATGGATAACACCAATAATGAGATTGTTGTTGGACAACCAGTTAGCATATGTGATGGATTTAGTAGAAGGATTGGGTTTAGTAGAAGGATTGGGTTTAGTAGAAGGATTGGGTTTAGTAGAAGGATTGGGTTTAGTAGAAGGATTGGGTTTAGTAGAAGGATTGGGTTTAGTAGAAGGATTGGGTTTAGTAGAAGGATTGGGTTTAGTAGAAGGATTGGGTTTAGTAGAGAGATCAGGTTGGGTAATGAGGCATTCTGGTTTAGTCTTGGGAGCAAAGATGTAGTGATCTAGTCCACTTTGTTGTAAGAAGATCTTAAGTTTGGTTGACCACTTGGTGAATTTGCCAGTGGTTTGGTTGAAAGAAGGCTCAGAAGATGGCTAATGAGAAATCAATTTTGTAATACAAACATGAGAGTACACAGCATTGTTAGAGGATACTGTTGTAGGAGAATCAGATCCCATTTGTTTTTTGCATTTGAAATAAGGGTGCATAGTCAACTAGGCACAAATAATTGGAGGTCAGGGTCCAAGGTGTGAATAGTGTGAAGAGCAAGATAACAATTGGGAGTCAGGCCTAAAATGTGATATGTCAAAGAGTTATAGCAAGAGTTTCAACACGAGTACTTCAGAGAGTGTGGTAGCAAAATCCCATAACCTGTTAAAACCCTAGTACAGGTACCTGAATACACAAGTGTAAGTAATGCTCAGTCATGTATAAGTGACTGCATTCAAGCTATCATACTTGAATACACAAGTATGAGTATTCTAAGTAGTACAATGTCAGTAAGAGTATGTGTGCAATAAGTAACAAGAACTCACCCTCAGTCATGTATAAGTGACTGAGGGTATTGTATGGTAGGTAGTCATATTTATATGTTTTTTATGGAATAAAAATCATGGCACAGTAGCCAGGGCTGATTGAAAGAACAATGAGAGGAATAAAGGAATAATGAAAAGAGATCAGGCCAGTGGCCAAGGCACAATGTTGACGGTGTTGATTGAGGTCCAACATCTACAAAGGGTCTAGATGCCACAATGCTACTTGATCAGAAGTTTAATGCTGTCTACTAGACTCTAAAAGCAACAGATGCATGCATAGGTAGTTTTTGCATAGATTTCTTCAATTGATTTATCTTTTTCAGACAATATTTTTGTGAAGTGTTGTGTTTTGTCAAAATGATGTGTGAGTTGTTGGCTAATGGGCTTGTTCAAAAAGCCAAGCATGGTTGATACCATCTATAAAAGCTGCATGACTGGCCTATGAGAAGTTATTGTGATGTTAACAATACTTGTAACCAGTCGATTACCCTTACTTATATGAGGTGCGACGTATCGTGCCTCATTGCCATATATAGATCATAACGCGCGTCCATAACATGCATTTGTAGATTACATAAGGACAACATCTTGTATTCACAACATATCTAGTCTAATCCAATAATTTGGTCTGAATCAGCTATGGCATGAAACATGCAAGATTGTTCTATTTGTAGCCAACAGCTACATTTTTTTGAATCTTCTGCTATTGGTTTTAGACTCTGGGCTCTTGTTACCATACTAGGCAACACACATCAAACTTCTTGACTTCTTTTTGCCACGTCAAACTCTAGTTTGCATGGCTGACTTAGGTGGTCAACCACCAGGTCTCTCGGAGCCACTTGCTAGCTCCACTGCTGCTGAGACGCCTTCAGCATCGAAATACCAGCCCCCAACCAAGTGGGATGACCAAGCAACTCGCAACATCAGCGAGAGCTTTGGAATGCTGGAGGGATTATCCAGATCACAGATGAAATTGATCTTGAACCCTGGTTCTAGACCAGGGGAGAAATTGTTTGCATCGGGGTCATTGCTTCAAGCGACAAATCTAGCATCGCTAATCTATCTGACATTGCCCAAGAACACTACGTTCTCATTGGGGGCAATAGGTGGACTGGTCTGATATGCAGACATGATGCAGGGCAGCACGCTAGCGCACAGTACACTGTTCCAGATGATGCAGCCTGAGCAAGGGGATAAACAAGCGCAGGAAGCATTGTCAGAGCAGATGACAAGGTCACAAGAAGCGAGCCTGGCTACAGCAACCAAGCAGATGGAGCAGGTACGAGAAGGGGTGCCCTCAGCGCCTCCGATAATGGAAAAGTTGAGAAGGAGTGGCAAGGAGCCACAGGTGAGGCTCAAGAGCCCCAGGAAAGTTCTGGATTTAGCATCTGAACTAGACTCTTCTGATGAAGAGGAGGATGGAAGGTCGTTATTAACCTTGTCAGTCCAGCTTCAGCTGGTACTAGACCATTTCCCAATGGTCACTAAAGAATTGATGCAAAAGCATCTCCAGCTTTATGTGGTAAAGCATCTACAATTACTGGCTGATAGAGGCCAGCATGTACCTAGGGCTGATTTGACTGAATATATCGAACTTTTTGCACGTATATTTGAGCTTGAGCTCAATGAATACATCAAATGCAAGGCAGCCTGAGGGACTGCCACATCAACAGCCACTCTGGCTGAATCGGTAGACTATGATGCTCTGTTGCATCAATGCGCACCAGATATCACAGAAGCGATGGATATCCTGAATGTGCCTAAGCAGGCAACTGAGTCCCAGCAGGACTACAAAAAGCGTCAAAATGCCGCACATCAGCAGGTTAATACTAGTGGAGTGCCTCTGCAGGCATTGTCAGAGGTAGAGACGGCAACATCCAACCCTGCTGGAGAGGATGAGGCAAATAACCCACCTGTGGACAGGACACCTTATTGATGCATCACGATTAAGGAAGAGGACCGCGATGTATGCATTCCAGACAAGCCTGTTACCCCGTGATGTGTCGCGAGATGAGTCCACCTAGTGGACAACTGGAATGAGCGCGTTAATTATCAATGCATCTGCAATCAAGACCTGCGGAGTTGAAGCAAGTTGTTAATAGATGACCAAGGGATAGTATTTGAAGGGCGTGGAGGTGTCACACCCATAAATAATATGAGGCAACAATTTGTCGCGAGGACTGGAGAACCGGATAGAGATCTGGGGAAGGATAGTGGTGACAATGACCACCACAGTGACGGTGGACATGGTCATCATAACAACAACCAGGAGGGAAGAGATTGTCAAGATGATTGTAAATCCCCAGGTCATCAACTGGAACAACTAGTACCTTGGGGTCCGCAAGGTCCACATCCTAAACGGAGGACTGAGGAACCCCTACATCAAGCAGTTAGGGCACGGTCTTCCTCACCTCATGATTTGCATGCAAGCATGCTGGAAATGAATGAGGCGGTCAAGATCCACATGGATCATATGCATGACCGCCTTAATTGTCTAGTGGATGACTTGTTGGAAGTCAGGTTCAAGTTTCCAGATGGGGTCAAGCCTTGTCGAGCAGAAGGAAAGCATATTCGAGCGTATGCTGGAGGACACAAGTTCTCCCAGTTGAAAGACTGGGCTATGGACA
This sequence comes from Termitomyces sp. T73sscA, assembly GCA_017657235.1. NCBI lineage: Eukaryota > Fungi > Basidiomycota > Agaricomycetes > Agaricales > Lyophyllaceae > Termitomyces > Termitomyces sp. T73sscA. Next base: position 16,931 of record JAGGAP010000054.1, on the reverse strand, counting down.
TCTGCTATCATCTAGCCGCTTGTTGCTATAGTGGAGATGACATGGACCAGGAGCACATATTTGTGCTCCATAAATTCATGGATGGAGAAGCGTGGAACTGGTTCCACAGACATGTCCTGCATATGAATAGGGACAAAGCATATTGGACCTTCAAGGAGGTCTTGATAGGACTGTATAACCGCTTTGTCAATGCAGCGACTATGCAAGAGGCTCGTGAAGCCTTTAGGATGGCTATATACAATGCTCAAATGGGCATCCAGACATTCTACGATGACCTTGTAGGTCATGCGCAAAATATGGCTGTTTATCCAGATGAGTTTACTATCTGAGAGACATTCCTGGATGAAATACCCGCTGAGATGCATTGCGCACTGGTTTGTAGTACAGCGCACAATGCCTGGAGGGCATAAGCCAGATCAGGGGCAAGCTGGTAAAGCACCAGCAGCTAAAGATGCCCACTATGACTCTGATTTGGGCCAATCTACACCAAAAGCAATGTGGAATGGGCCACTAAGAGTGGGCCTTCCCAAGGCCACCTTTGGCAATGGAGATGCAGGATATAAGCCTAGTGGTGAAATACTATGTTGCTACAACTGTGGCCAGACGGGCCACTTTTCTAAAGAATGCAAGGCGCCAAGAGCGCAGGTCAGAGCCACTCATACAGCGGCAGTGGAGAGCGACGCTGATGCAGGCCCAGATGAGCCTGCAAATGAGGACAAGGATGTTACTCAAGCCATTGAGGAGCAGTCTGTAGTTGATGACGCTGAAAGCATCCATATTGATGGAGATGAATACGTTGCAGTGGACGTATATGACAATGACTACTATGCTCATGATGATGAGGAGGAGCATATGTTTGCTCTGACCAAGCATCAAGGGGATAGCTGCATCTGTATGCGATGCGTAACACTGCAAAAGGCAGCGGACAAGCTGCAACAACCACACTATACTCCTCAAGAGAAGGAGTGTCTGGTGACCTACATAGAGGTCAACAGACATCCAGCATGGACACTGTGGGACTCTGGAAGTACTACTACAGGCATTACACCTCAGTTTGTGCATGTGAATGCTATATGCATTCATGAGCTAATGGAGCCATTGATGCTCCAGCTTGGGATGGTGGGGAGCCACGCCATTGTACAGTTTGGCGCGGAAGTGAAGGTGAAAACATCAGGACAGCCGATGAAAGAATATGTGGATATAGCAAACTTCAATTGCTATGATATGATAATTGGTACGCCATTCATGCATAAGAACAAAGTCGCCCTTGACTTTGTCAATAACAAGGTTGTCGTCAATGGAATGCCATTAAGAGCTGAGAGAGTGGTTCTGGCAGACATGGATGGCTGTTTACGATGGTATTGAGCCACAGAGAAGCATTGCAAGAATCGTGACTGACTAAAAAGTCGCAAAAAGGCAACAGTGGAAGACATTGACAAAAAGATGGCTCCAATGACCAGCCTACCGGCAGAGGCGCTGGTGATAATGATGCCTGAGGAAGAGTTCCAAGGAACTCTGGAAAGGGGGGATGGGCCAGATAGGCCAAGAACGGTGGAGAGAAAAGCTGCAGGGATGCCTGACAAGGCTTGTCAACCTGACAAAACCCATGTAGAACAGGTGAACCTAGGATCGTTGGAGTGTCAACTGACAAGCTCTGGAGTGAAGGTGGAAGACCTTGTAACAGACGAGGTCGAAGAGTGTCGACAAAGTGCCATGAGCACGGCAGAAATAACTGACAGCATAAGATCCTTTTGGGATCAACCAGTGCCACCACCGAACATGCAGTGGGCCTATGACCCACATATGCCACTGGAGTGGAATGAGGTTGTAGCCTTGATGGTGGCGCAGAGATGGGCCGGGGCACTCCAACCCACTGGAGAAGTTTATTGGCAGCCTCTTGCTGAGGAAATCTCAGAACCATTGGATGTAATGTTTGATGGACAGTCGCTAAAGGCAAAAAGCATGCAATGGTTGACAAAGTCAACAGTGTCAAAGCCTCCCCTGAGGCTGAGGATGGAAGATACTGGGGAAGCGCACTTACGTGCACTCAGAAAACGATTCAAACCAAAGGTTCAGCCATGCCAAAAGCGCATAGACAAAGGTAAAGCCAAATCTACTGGATTATGGGAAGAGGACATTCCGCGGTTGCGCCAGCAATAGCAGCAGGAATTTGCAGACATTGTTAATGGGACGAAACCCAAACTCCCACCATGGCAGGAGGTAAACCATGAGATTAATTTCATAGACAAGACTAAGCAGTACAAATATCATCTGCCTTGCTGCCTGCGAGCACTACAGGAGCAGCTTTGTGATAAGACAAATTGCTACATTAATGCCAAGTGGTGAGAACCATGGCCGGCAATGCAAGCTGCACCATTATTGTGCATTCCCAAGAAAGATGGAACATTACAAACTGCATTGGATGCGTGACAGCGCAATGACAATACTGTCAAGGATGTGACGCCACTACCAGACCAGGAAGTGATTCGCAAGGATGTTGCAAAAGCTGCATACAAGTCGAAGATCAACCTGACAGACGTGTACAAACAAGTATGCATATGCATGGAAGACATTCCAAAAACTGTGTTTGCATCCCTGATGGGGACATTTGTCAGTAACATTATGCAGATTGGTGACTGTAATGCACCAGCTACATTTCAGAGGTTAATGACCTCTATATTCCAAGACGTCATTAGAAAGTTTATGCACGTCTATCTAGACAATATTTTCATCTACTCAGACTCCATAGAGGAACACGAGCAACACTTACGAGCCGTATTTGAATGACTGTGTGAAGTGAGCTTGTATCTCAAGTGGAAAAAGTGCGAGTTATATGCACAAAGTATTGACTGCTTAGGGCACATCATAGACGCGCAGGGTATACACCCAGACTCAGATAAACTCGATCATATTCAAGAGTGGTGAACGCCATATAATTACAATGATATCCAATGATTCGTTGGACTAGTTAACTATATTGGTAACTTTTTACCAGATGTAACTGTGTATACAGGCCCTCTTATGGCCATGACCCAGAACAGGTCACCGTTTCACTGGCAACTGCTGCATCAGCAGTGCTTTGAGATGATCAAGCAAATCTGCGCAAAAACACCAATTATATGCCCAATTGATCCGCATCTCAATGAGCCAATATGGCTCATTTGCGATGCATCGAAGACGGGCATAGGGGCCATGTTTGACTAAGGGAAGACCTGGCAAACCTGCAGACCTGCAGGTTTTATGTCGTGCAAGTTCACAACTGCGCAACAGAACTATGCAGTGCACAAGTTAGAGACACTTGCTATCTTGGAAGCCCTCCTGAAATGGAAGGATAAGCTGATGGGGTATAAGATCCATAAAGCATTAGAGTTCTTCAAAACTCAGGTGCACCTGTTCCTGCAACAGCGTTGATGGATTGACTATATGTTGCGCTACCAGTTTGACATAACATATGTCAAGAGAGAATTGAATAAAGCCGCGGACTGCTTATTGCAATACTTCAAGAGTGATACTCGTGACAATGTCCACAATGTCCATGACTTTGTCCAGGTGGACAAGCATATCAATCCTGATGGCAAGGATTTGCCATAGCATTGGTTCCAGGAGATAGCGGAATGTCATGTAGAGATTCAAGCCATGCAGGCTCATGAGTTGCACCATAGCAAACAGCTTAAGAAGCAACAAGAAGTCCAAGACCTCAAAGCTCAAGGTCTCGCAAGTGCAGAACCAGCCGTTATGCGGCCAATGGAAGAACTGTCATCTAGTGAGGACGACTTAACAGTGGAACAGGTGCTAGGCATTGTTGATCCTAGTCCTAGGACCACTGATCTTGAAGACATGCAGTGGCGCACACATATCCAGAGAGGATACTTGCAAGATAAGTTCTATGTCGAGATACTCAACAAACCCGCAGAGCATCCATGCTTTGTCATCCAGCAGAAGCTCATCTATATGATGAGTCCTGCTGGTGTGAAGGTAGTATGCGTCCCATGGGACAGGGCACTAATAACGACTATTCTGGACCAAGCCCATAGTATTGTTGGGCACTTTGGATATCAAAAGACGCTTGAATATGCGCATCAATTGTATTAGTGGCCACAGATAGCCAAAGAGACAAACCAGTTCTGTGCGACATGTGAAGCATGTCAATGTTTGAAAATCTTGAGCCAGAAACCAGCTGGGAAGCTACATTTGCTTCCAGTCCCAGTGAAACCCTGGGACTCAATAGGCATGGACTTTGTTGGACCATTCCCAGAATCGTGCGGCTTCAACTACTTGTGGGTAGTGATTTGCCGCATGACCAGTATGGTCCACCTTATTCCAGTGAACATGACAACTAAAGCGTCGGAACTCTTATAGATCTATCTCAAGGAAATAGTATGCCTACATGGCCTACCTAGCTTGATTGTGAGCGACCAAGACTCTAAGTTTACTTCCAAATGGTGGAAGGAGCTGCACAAGCTGCTCAGTGCAAAGTTGCTCATGTCAACTTCATTTCATCCACAAATGGATGGCCAGACAGAGCACGCAAATTGCAACATTGTGCAGATCTTTCGAGCATTCGTCCATCCTGATCAGAAGGACTGGGTGGACTGGATTCCCATGGTGGAATTTGCAATAAATGCAAGTGTGTCTGAGACTATAGAGTATGCTCCCTTTGAACTCAATAGTGGCTATATGCCATCTATGATCAAGGAACTTCATACTGATGAAGTGGACCATTGAGGAATCAAGCATTTCACGCAGAATGCACTAACCAACCTTGCAAATGCTCACAATGCAATTATTGAGGCCTGCATCTTCCAGACGTGCTATGCAAATAACCACCGGGGAGATGAACCAGCAATCAACAAAGGCAGCTTGGTGTATCTGTCTATCAAGAACCTGAATTTACTCAAGGGATGAGCAAGCAAGCTGTGCCCCAATTGGGTAGGACCATATAAGGTCCTGGAAGCTGAGCTGAGCATGTCAAACTATGTGCTGGAGCTACCAACTGCATTGCAGGCACAATGAATCATGCCGAAGTTCCATGTGTCGCTCTTGTGACCTTATTTGGCAAGTAATGATGTGCTATTCCCAAATTGCACAACACCCAAACCATATGATTTTGGCATGGCCAATGACCAGGAATAGTTCATAGATGACCTCATAGGTCATCATTGGACACAGTCTGGAGACCTCGAATTCAAGGTGCATTGGAGCCTAGGAGATACCACATGGGAACCCCTGGCTAACTGCAAATCGCTTGCAGCAATGAATCATTACTTGGACTTGCAGGGCGTTAAATGCCCTCATCACCTCGCACAACGCGCATAGAGCACAGGGCAGCCAGAATTTGGCTGAGTCCGAATGGCCAATGAGGCTAGATGGCCATGGAAATCATGGACAAGTCCAGTGGCTGGACATGTGGTCAAGTTTGGGTGTGTGTAGTCATATTGACCACAAGACTCTCTGATGCCACATGCCGTGTGGCCAAGAGTTTGTACATGTTTGTCTGCCTAGCAGACTTGGGAGATTTTTTTCTTTTTCTCATGCTTTGTCATGACACGTCGTAGATGTGTAGACAGTAGTAGTACAAAAATGGCCTATTGGGGCCAGCCCAGACCAGGACAGAGTTCACAGAGCTCTGGTTGGGGCGGGAGACCTGCACAAGGTCAAGTTCGCAATCAAGCACAACCAAAAATTCAGCAATACGCAGCTGTGGCCTATCCAGGCCACAAGGAACTGTTACATATCAGACGCCCATCCACTCACAAATGGATGTGGATGAGGAAGGGCGCTATGAGCGCCAGGAAGAGGTAGGGCGCCATGAGTGCATGCACCAACCGGGGCCAAGCCGGCCTTAGAGTGGAGTGCAGTCATATGCACATGCAGTGGTGCAACCATTGGTTGAGGAGTATGCACCACAAGCGCAACTAAGTATGGGATTGGAGGCGTTGTTGGGCCGTTTGGAGGTGGTAGAACAACTAGTGCCTGCAATGGCCAGTTTCTTGCAAGACAACCTTGCAGTGATAGTGATGGAGGGGTTGCTCAACCAGATCAAGCTCATGAGGAGGCAGCACGTAACCATGCTGGAGCAGATTGAGCACGCTGCAAAGCGCAAACTTCCAGTATATGAGGGATCAAGTGTGGAGCCCAAACAGGCTAGACCACAACCACTGCAACCTGTGGAAACTGTGTGGGTAGTAGCGCCTGTGGCAGCTCACGCAGGTCCAGCAGTGGGCTTGACCACCTTGATGTTGCCTGCGTGGCCTGCTGCCACATTGGTGCAAGCTGCACCCACCATTCCCTGGGCACCAGAGGTGCCCCTTGCCAACCTCTCACTGGAGCAGTGAGATGAAGAGATGGCTTATGTGCCTCTCAATCAAGAAGAGAGGGAGTGGATGGATGCCATGGAATCAGATGTGCATCCGCATGTAACCGTACTCCAAGTAGCAGGTCCCTCGAATTGGGGACTCGCTATGGCATCCCATGCCCCTGGTATGCAGGAGCTTCCAAGATCGTCTTGGGGGTGCAAGCCCCCCCTCAATACCAACAACATGGAAGTCGTTGACTTCCCAGCAGGTGTACCTGTGCGGGCTGAGGTCGCGCAATTGCTGTTCATGCTACTGATTGTGGTGGCTGCACCTGCCATGCAATTCCAAGTGGTCGTCATGGCCACTGACCCGCACACTCCTGCGCAATATAATGGGTTGATGGCGGGGGTGGCCCAGACATTGGCAGCCGCTAAGGGCAAGCAGTGGGTCATTCCCACAGAGGAGGATGACAGTGATTATGGGCAGTCATCCTCCTAGGCAGAGGAAGAGGAGGAAGAGGGTGAAATGCCCGCACAGTGCTTTCAGCACATACAACACAACAAGAAGCTCACCAAGAAGAAGGCAAATAGAGTTCAAGCCGCTGCTGCCCTGGCACACAGGGCGCAAAATGACTTCTCCAGATGCATCCCTGATGGATTGGGGGTGAAGATCTAGGATCCACTCAATGTTGAGCAGCTCAACTCATGCTTCTGCAAGGCCTTTGGGCCCTTCTTTTATTATTCCTACCAGACCAACACAGTCTTCGTGGGCGCCGATGCCAATCGCGTGGCCACCTACAAGTTCGGCTCTGGTCATGTGGCAGATACGCTGCAAACAATAGTGTACAAGTTCACGTGCAGGGGATTCCCCTGCACCCCGTACAAGCTGGAATGGCTGTACAAGTATTGTGTGAACCCACACATTCCCCATTGCAACTGCATAGTCGCATTTATGTTGATTAGTGAGTTGCAATCATTTGCGCAGTGCCTCAACACAGCGCTGCAAGACAGAATGATGCAGCTTCTGCTGCAAGATCCTGCATACCAGGATCTTTCTAACCCGATCCAAGGGCCAGACGACATGGCCTTTATTGAACAATGACACATCCCAGCATGCTTTGTGCGCACCAAGGATGATGGGACGTCCACGCTGCACATAATGCGTGCTCCCAACCTGAAGAGGCCTTTTGACCTCGAGCAAATAGTGCAGTATGCACTCGCCTACAGCCAGCCAGGGTTGGAGAACACCTGGCAAGGCATTGCAGTAGACTTTGCCTACCGCATGCACTGGTGAACCTTGTTTGGGTTCGCCCTATGCAGAGCCCTCTGCGTGAGCAGCACAGGTAAAACAACAATTGTCTGTCAGTTTGCGCTGGTCATGGCGTGACCTGGACTCTACCAAGAAGCTGTGGCCGCTTATGCCATGGCCAATCCAATGCAACCATTCATGGCCTAGTATGGGGCTGACATCGAGATTCATAGCCCAGTATGGGGCCAACATCGAGATTCGACAAGTCCATGTACCTGACAACCAGATATGAAACTTTTCTGATGATGATGCGATTTGCGTCTTGATTCACAACCACATCCCCCCAGACTGGGTGGACCACGCCTATACCTATGGCATGGTCTATTTGGAACAAGAGTTCCACCAGCTGATGATGTTGCTTGATGTCTTCCAAGACGTCAATGACAAGCGCCTACAGCACCTTTCTGTTTATGGAACCCCGCCAGCCATCCCTAACTGGGATGGATGGCAAGAGATCTCAGAGGATGACCAGTACCACCTCCTTTTCAAATGCGCCGACAAAATGTCGGCACAACAGGATCCTGAGGCTACTGGCCTCTACTATTACATTGGAATGGACCCAAATGTGGGTCACTTGTGGAAGAGAAAACTGGCGCATGGTACAATGCCAGTCATTGGAACTGCGATTAACATCGCACTAACCAATTGTACTATGGTAGACACGACTGCTGCAGGGGGTTCTTTGACCCCCCCAAAGACAAACTCCACGCCCCAACCACCTGCAATTAACATTGCACCAGAGGCGGCAACAATAATGGAATTGGGCAGATCTCAGCCAACAACTGGAATGGGCTGAAAAGCCCAATTTTGTATTATAGTCGTTAGGTAATGTCGAGTTTTAGCACTCAAGTACCGTTACTGACCTGCTGTGCTTAACAGCACATTTTTTTGTTGATTCTTATCTTGTATGTGTAGCTATGAATACATGGCAAGGTACCTGCAACTTTTTTGGTTCCATCCTGTGCCGATGGTGCTCTTAAGTGGGATCTAGCCACCCGTTAGAGTGATAAGTGACTTGGCCATTTATGTGGCCACTGAGCAGTCTCATTACCTAGTGTTGTATATCACAACCTCATCAGACAGTTGTCTGACCAATGACCTTGGGCATCAATTGACGCCATTGTGGAATACCCTACACACTTACTCTAGACCGTGCATCAGTCTGAAAGAGGAGTATGTAACCAGTCAGTTACCCTTACTTATACAAGGCATGACGTATCGCGCTAGATTGTAACACGCGTCCATAATGTGCGTTTGTAGATTATGTAAGGACAACATCTTGTATTCACAACATATTTAGTCTAATCTGATAATTTGGTCTAATTCAGCTATGGCGTGAAACACGCAAGATTGTTCTATTTGTAGCCAACGGCTACAATACTGCACCTCCTTCATGACCATCTGACATTGTTGAAAGTGGGAGATATGGAAGTTTGCTCTTTGTGCCTTTACTATACAGTGCCCTACAACAGCACATTACAAGGCAGTCATGCCTCATGGTGTTCAACTATTCTTGAGTCACAGTTGAAAAACCTAGAACCATACATCTCATGGGAGAATAAACTCTGCAAGTTTGTAGAAGTCTGGAATTTAATGAGGATGAAGCCCATGCACTTTTCCTGTGCATATCATCTCTGATCTTGTTAGATATTGCAACTGCTTCCAGTCAATTTTAGCTAAGGTCACACTGAAGATCATAAGACAGTGGTCTATTGTGCTATATAATGAATTGATCCTTACTCTCATAACTTCTAAAACAGCCATGCAAGCATTTGCTCAGTTTGTATATGATAAATTTTTGATATAGAGCCCCTTTTCTATCCTTTTTAATTGCAAAGGTATGGTGAACATATGGAATAGTAATGGCCTACTATAGGAGAATAGAAGAATTGGAATTGCTGGCATTGTTGCTCAAAGCCTGTTTTTGGCTAGTGTAAGACAGCTTTCTCCATATTCATTTTTTCTAGTATGGTACAAGTTATATGGCTGATAAAAGAACTTGTTGGTGACTCCTTTCTGGCACAAAAGGTTTTCATATTTTTACTTGCTATATTTTATCATGTTTATATTTAAGCTGGAAGGAGACACTACATGAATGGAAACATTCTCACAGCACTAGTAGAAAGGGCATCTATAGCATACCTAGTACATAACTATGTCATATGTAGTATGAGACCTAGTAATTTGTGCATGGACCATGCCAAGAATAACAACTGACCAACTAACCAACTATGCTTTGCTCTGGCATAAAGAAAACCTTAACAGAACTGCTGAACTAGATCCGCAAACTATATACTTAAAGTAGAAGATGTTAGTACTTGATATGGCTGAATTCCAGAACAAAATTATAGTACTGAAACACATAAGAAAAAAGAAAAAACTGGAGTCTGCTCTGAACAAAGCCCTAAATGACCTCCAAATAGATGAAGCTATAAGACAAGAGACTGTCAAAGAAATCATGAGTGAGCTAAATGGGTTAGCAAAAAAAAACACTTAGAAAAGAGAGACTGGATGAAAACCAAGAACAGGCTCAAAGGAGAGACTATGTGCAAGTACTAGACTACCTCTGATAGGGAAGCCAAATCCCATAACATAATATTTGAAAAAACCACATGAGGACAACTACTCCCTGCAAGAAGAGATCAGATATGAAAGACACTCTATAAGAATGGCAAAACTAGCCCAAAATTACTGCAACGACCTACAGCTTCAAAAAGAGAAGTGAGCAAAGGATTCAAAGATGAAAAGACAAAGAGTTCTAGAGTTTATAGTGATATCAACCAGAATAGACCAAAACAGGAATCCAATTTCCCCTGAAGAGCTGGGAGAGGCCTTGAAACACTCAAAGAATGTATCCACCTGAAATCAATGGGATATCATATCAATGACCAATACAAGGTTTCCATTGTTTCTATAAAAAAACTTAAGAGTTCAAAAGTCTCCAAAGTTCTCCACAAGTAGTTGTGTTTAATCTTATCATATGCTTTCCCTTGGTCTAATGCCACTATCAATCCATTTTCTTCAGTTACCTCAGCATAGTATATCATTATTTGGATGAGTTTTGTCTGTTCTGTTATGCTCCATCCAGGGATGAACCCTGCTTGGCTTGGGTGGATAAGGTCTGTGATGACTCTTGTAAGTCAGTTTGCAAGGACTTTGTAAAGAATTTGTAGTCTGTATTGAGGCAGGTGATTGGTCTGTAATTTGCAATGTCCAACTTATTGTTTTTCTTGTACAGGGGACACATTCATTCCTCTGCAAAGTTTGAGTTCTCTAGGATACTGTGTTCTTGAATGTCTATATAAACTCTTCTAAGTAGCTTAAGAATATTGAATGGTCTGCTCCTGTTTCTTCCATTGTTTGCTAGCCTCAAGTCATTGATGTAAGAAAGTGGAAACCATGATCATGACAAATAGATGCCTCAATACACCATAGAAAGTATCATGAGGAGTAGAACAAGGTGATTCCTTCTCATGCCTCCTTTTTGACTTGGTGATCAAACCTCTTGCTACATCACTACAGGCTCAAACCTTAAAGGCTACAAAATCCCTGGCCATTGCAAAAAACTGATTGCAAATTTCTTTGCAGATGACACAACTACCTTCCTGTCAGCCAATGATAACTTCTATAAATTGGAGGAAATCTTAGAAAACTGGTGCATAGCCTCTGGAGCAAAATTTAACACAAAAAAAAACAGAAATGATTCCCCTAGGCTCAGAAGCCTTCAGAACAGAACTAATTAAAGAAAGAAGACCCAAACCTGGAAGTACACAGATCCTGGAGAATATATGTATTGCTATTTTTGACTATAGTAGTAGGAAAAATTGATAAAAGCCTAGACAATTGGAATAAGAAAAACCCCACTATGGAAGAAAAAAGACTTATAGTAGTTGTGGGCATGTTCCAATACTTAACACAAGTACAAGAGATGCTGAAACACATTGAAAAAATTCTGGCAAAACAAATCAGAAGTTTTATGTGGGCTGAAAAAAGTTCACTAGTCAATGAATAAACTCTCTTTAAGAAAATTGACAAAGGTAGTAGACATCAAAACAAGAATTAAGGCAATAGATGTAATGTGATTAACATCCTACCTGGACTTTGGCCTAGACCAATCAATGTGGGCACTGATTGCGGATGCACTAATAGCCCTGAATGTACTATTAGCAGAGGAAAATATCAACCCCCAAGTAAGAATAAACCTCTTCCTACAATTCTAGATAATCAGAACCTCAAGCTCTAGTGAGATATGCCCAGATATCATATTCCTCTTCAAAACAGCAAGTGAATTCAAAGTAAGGCTCAAAGATCTCACAATGGACAAAGAAATTATATACAGCATGCTGATATAGTACCACACTGTGGCTGACCTCAAAATTTGGAAGATGAATACAGGAAAGGTGGCAAACTGTCTGAAGTCAAAGTACAAATTGAAAACAGTAGGGAATGCATACACTCTGGCAACAACACCCAACAATAAAATACATCTAGACTCACCAGAATGCAAATGCCAGAGTTGCATGACAATTGAAAACAAATGCAGGTGCCTGCACCCAAACCTATGCAAAATCCATGCAAGCCAAATGTTAAATACCTTACTTAAAAAGTAGGATCCCTGTAAGATGCTGCAAAGAGAAAAAAATGAGAAGAGGGATGAGCCTGAAGGAGATATGATAGCCTTTGACACAGACCTAAGAACATCAGGCCCACTGGCAAAATCTTCATGGATAGTGAAGTCTGCAATGAAGTATACCATTTTCAAAGACCAGCAACTATAGGAAATGCAAAGGTTGCCTACATTTCTGGAACATGGAACCAGAACAGATCAAAAAAGGAAAGTAGGAAGGTTGGAGTGGAAGTAACCTTCCAAGACTATAATGACTTAGACTGCAGTAAACTGTGGATTAACATAGCACAGAACACAAATAACTCAGTACAATTAGTGGTGATTCTTGTGGCATCATTAAAATCAGAATCTCAGACCGCCCTGATTCTAAACCTAAAGTTGAAACAAATACTAGATCTCTTGACTGTAAAAGTGAAGGAGATGGAAGATAACAGCTTCTTTAGTATACAGATGCTGGCCTGTTAAGAGTAGTATTAGGCAGGCTAAAAATGCATAAGGCAAGGATTACTCTTTGTGACTGTACAGAAACAAGGGAGTCAACCCATGACCAAACTGCAAATACTCGTGCCAGAGAGGCACTAACAAATAATAGAGTAATAATCCTCCTCCTGATTCTGAAGGAACTTCACCTAACCAGAGCAAAACTGACAAAAATGACACAAGCAAGGGCCTATGCATCAATTTGGGGTCTTATATATGTAGAAGAACATCCCAGAATGCATAAAATACTAAAAAAGATCAGACAGAATGTCAGAAATGATACAGGTCAGACCCCACTTGAAGCACAAGTATGAAAAGGGCTGAGAAGCAGAGACTTCTCAAAACCAACTAGAGTCTTTTATAGAAAATGGCACACAACACCTACAAAGTGGGTAGTTACTGGAATCATCCAACTATGAAACAGGAGCCAAAAGCAAGGGCATGGTATAAGTACAATGGAGAATGGACTCATTTAAACACATCCTAACCAAACACAATTGCCTGGGCAGGGCCAAAATGCAAGCTATCTTTTTATCAGAAACGACTCTCTATCAGGTACCAACAAGATGAAGATAACAGTCAGACAAGTTATGTAGCTTTTGTTACTGTGTCTAGACTATGAGTTGAAGATGCATTGAAGACAGACAAAGCTAAGAAGTGGCAGCAAGCAATTGACTATCAGCTTGTCAACAAAAGAGTCTTTAAAGAGGTAGACAAAACTTACTCCCTAGGAAAAATGCTGTGGAGAGTAAGATAGTTCTGAAGGAAAATATGGTCACCACTCAAAGTACAAGGCTCAAATAGTGGCCAAGGATTCTCACAGATCCTCAGAATTGATTATTATGATACATTCTCTTTGGTAGCTAAGTTCATCACACTTCGCATTTTTTGGCCCTAGAAGCTTATCTCAATTTTGATTGTCCATCAAATAGATGTGATTAGAGCTTATTTGGAAGGAAACCTTGATGAGGAAATTTATATGAAGGCTCCTCCTGGAGTTGGAAAAGCTAAATCCTAGAAACTGCTCAAGGCAATCTATAGGCTCAAGCAAGCTGGGCGCAAATGGAAAGAAAGATTACATGTTGTTCTTATAAGCCTTGGATTCAAGCAATTATGGGCCAATAACTGTCTTTACATATTGTGCTCCAAGATCTTGATTGTGCTAATAATGCTTGTGTATGTTGACAATATGGCCATAGCTGGCCAGGACCTTTGCCAGATCATATCCTTCAAGACTAGTATGAAAAGGAATTTTAACATTACTAATTTGGGCAAGATTTTACTACATGCTGGGTCTGCAAATTTCATGCAATAGACCCAATCAATTCATTTATATAAATCAATCCCTTTGCATTAATTCTATTCTTGAATGATTTGGAATGTCTGATTGTCACCCAGTTTCCACTACTCTGCCAACCAATCATAATCTGTCTCTTCTCCAATCCCCTGAAGCCAAAGCTGAATGCAAAGCCTACAATACTTATGATAGTCTTGTGTATCTCTCTATAATTGGTTCTCTACTGTATGCAACACAAACACAACCCAATATTCAATTTTTAATCAGTTTACTTGCACAGTGTTCAAATAACCCTGGTATTCCCCACCTTTTGGCTTGCAAAAGAGTACTTCAGTATCTGAAGGAAATCAAAATGCACTGCTTGTGACTGGGGGGCTTTTTTGATGGAGACATATGTTTAGTGGGCTGGAGCAATGCAAACTGGGCTCAAAACAACTACAATCGTTGATCTGTGAGCAGCTGGTGTTATAACTTAAATGGCAGCACTAGAGCCTATCTGCAGCAGGCTCTACCAGCCAAATTAACAAAAATTTGATGGCTTTGCAATCAAAATTTGGTTCATCCTAACATAGTAAGCTGTCAAAGGATTTGAGGAGCAGTGAGAGGTGCAGCGTACTTATGTAATTACATAATGTACATGCAGCCACCCATTGGCTAATCTGAACAAGTCTTTTCATCGCATTTGTTTTTGTCAGTCAGCGTTCCTGTCTCTGTGGTCTCTCATTCATCCTCCATGGTCAGCTTTCTAGTAGCCTATTCTTGACATAAGCATGACATAGCAGTCTCTGTGATGGATTCCCATAAGACTCTGATGTGAGATAATCATCTCAGCAATAGCAGGTACTTATAATCAATTGCTCCAACTTCTTGTTGCTGCTGTGCCTCTCATCTTGCAAGTGCCTTCTCCACCACTGATGCTTGATGTGGCCACCACTGGCAGTCTCTTTCCCTTTCTGTATGGAACAAACACTGTGAACCAAGTTGCCACACTCATGACAATCATACCATTTGACAACCAACTTCCACAGCCAGAGCAAGGAGAGAGATGAATTGATGAGGATTGGCTGGATTCTTTAAAAGATTGGGATTCTCTGTAGAGATTTAGGTACTGTAAGCTCCATGGCTTGAAAGAATGTACTTATATACATCAAGTTATATAGCACATGAGATATATGACATTTGATTGAGGCCCTTGAAATACCTGAGGAAATTCACACTCAAAACAGATATAAGTTTTCTTGAGTTGTTGTAGTTGCCTGAATGTCCAGAAGCTGAATAAAGGGCCCAGGATGAGCAATAGAATGAGGTGCTGGTGCTGAGTCAATATAGTCCTCAGACACATTTTGACCCTCATAGGAGCTGAAGTCAATTATACCAGTGTATGATACCATTGGAAAAATATTGTCAAGAGTCACGTTGAAGAGAGAATAGACAAAAGTTGAGATGATCCCAAATTACAAGTCACTGCTGGCATTGGAAGATGTTTCTGTTGGAAAAAGTGTAAAAGAAATGTGTCATGCCATTTCCTATGTGCAAATTTCCAAGAGAAAAAGGCACTTTTCTTTGTTTAAAGGCTTTTTCTGTCAGAAATTGGCACATTGGAAATGGCATGATACATTTCTTTTAAACTTTTTCCAACAGAAACATCTTCTAATGCCAGCAGTGAGTATGTCCCATGATCACTGTCACGCTTCTATATCAGGATGTCACAGTTCAAAACGAGCTATTTGAACCCTGCGGAACCAAAATTTGAAATGCAGTGCAAATATGCTCTACTGTCTCTTGGTCCTCGAGAAAGCAACTTGTCACCACTCACTGCTGGCACTAGAAGATATTTTCACTGGAAAAAGTGGAAAAGAAAGCTGTTATGCCATTTCTAATGTGCCAATTTCTGACAGAAACAGGCACTTTCCTTTGTTTAAAGACTTTTTCTGTTGGAAAATAGCACATTGAAAATGGCATAACAGCTTTCTTTTACACTTTTTTCAATGCCAGTGCCAGCAGTGACTACTTCTACGGTGGAAGCCAAATACATAGCTTCGGCTAACGCCACCAGGGAGACCATATGGTTACGAAATCTGTTAAATGACTTAGACTTCCATCAAATTGGTGCCACCCTCATTTATACAGACAGCACAGGCAATATTGCTTTGTCCAAAAATCCAGTCAATCATTCTCGAGCTAGTCACATCGATATACGTTTCCATTTTATTCGCGAACACATATCTCGTGGCAACATTGAACTAAAATACATCTCTTCTCGAGACATGATCGCTGATGCGTTAACCAAAGCTTTACCACGCGAAACGTTCGAGAAACATCGTTCGAAACTTGGAGTTGTAATACCTACATCAGCGTCAAGTGGGAGCGTTGAGGAGATTGACGCTTGACATCGTTGATTCATACAATTTGTACGTAATAAGTTTACATTGTTTACTACTCACGTTCTTCCACATTCCAAAAGTCTCGGCTACTTAGCTTTATGACAACACCTTGCTCCAACTGTCTCAGAATACTATTAGCTTAAATATCTAGTCTGTCCTGCAGTTGAGTTATCTTTCGATCTCAAACTCCAGGTACGACATTTATTATAATCTTTTGATCTCGAACTCCAGTTATTTTATTAATCTACTGCGAATGTATTATCATGCTGCGTCAAAATGCATTTCCTCGCGGACAAACGTCGCTGACCTGAAACGGAAACCTGGTTTAAATTCCGGGTGCTCAGCATAGCCGGTGGGAAGGAGACGACTATGGCGTCGGTCTTTCCACTGTGATCGCTACTCCAAAAACAAAAAAAAAAAAAAAAAAAAAAAAAAAAAAAAAAAAATCTGTCCCAAGAGTATATATTCTTTTTTAAAAATTTAAAAATAATATTTTTGTACTCTCGCTCCTTACAGAATCCGCTCCTAGTGTGATCTTA